>JAOVYX010001383.1:0-12700 GCA_035668315.1 Drosera spatulata | reverse complement strand
AGATCAGACCCCCAGTTCGATATGGCTATTCAGATTTGGTGGCATATGCACACATTGTTAGCGAGACAGTTGAGAATAAGCCTTTGTCATTCAGAGAGGCCGTCGCTAGTTCGGAATGTGCCCGATGGACTGCAGCTATGGAAGAGGAACTAGAGTCTCTTCACAAGAATAACACTTGGACTCTAGTTCACTTGCCGAAGGGAAAGTGCACCGTAAGGTGCAAATGGGTGTTCAAAAAGAAGGAAGCAGGGGATGGTGGAAATGTGAGATTCAAGGCCGATTGATGGCAAAGGGTTTCACTCAGAAGGAAAGTATTGACTATACTGAAGTTTTTTCTCCTATAGTCAAACATACTTCTATTTGAGTTCTTCTAGCTTTGGTTGCTAATTCGACCTTGAACTTGAGCAAATGGATGTGAAGGCGGCGTTCTTACACAGTGAGTTAGAAGAGGAGGTCTATATGCGCCAGCCAGAGGATTTTTCATTGCCAGGAATGGAAGACCGTGTCTGTCTTTTGAAGAAATCATTGTACGGATTGAAGCAGTCGTCTCGACAATGGTATCACAGGTTTGACACCTTTATGGCAAGCATTGGATACATACGAAGCCCGTACGATCAGTGTGTGTATCATCAGCAACATCCTGATAGAAGTCAGGTATATCTTTTGCTCTATGTAGATGATATGTTGATCGCTGGTAGAGGTAAGGGGACTATTGACAGGTTGAAGATGCAACTCAGTAGTGAGTTCGATTGAAGGATCTCGGCCCAACAAAGAAGATTTTAGGCATGGAGATCGAGTGGGATAGGAAGCGTGGAGTCTTGACCTTGGGTTAGAAAAAGTACATTGAGAAGGTTATAGACGGATTTGACATGAAAGATGCCTCAAATTCTTCATCTCCTCGTGGACCTTGAGCGCGTCCGCGTCCTCCCTGCGTGGCTTCTCCGCATGTTTGTTCCGTGTGCCTTTTCCATGTTGATGTGTATAAGAAGGAGAGCTGGAGAGACAGAGGAGGTGCAGTGTGTGGAGACGCAGAGAAGAGGAGCAGGGAAGAGAGCAGTGGAGAGGATTTCAGAGGAAGGAGAAAGGGGATAAGGTCTTATTCACATATATACACAAAAACACATTGAGGGTTTAAGGGATTTGTTTTAGAGATTATTATCTCTATCCCTTATTGTGAGATTCTCAATATTTTGAGTGTAACTCCTTTTGTATTTCCTCATTTGGTTAGTGGATTCTTCGTCGTCGGCAACTGCCCGTGGTTTTTCCCGCAAGGGTTTTCACGTAAAAATCTTTTTTTTTATTAATTTTTACGTACTTGTTATTATTTGTGTTTATAATTAATAGACCCGTTCATAATAATAAGACTAAAAGGAAAAGAGGCTCTTGCAACAACCAACAAAGAATAGAAGATCATGTAGATGTTAATATCCAAAGCAATTCAGTGGATATGGAATCAAAATTAGATGTCAAACAAGATATATATATCTATGTAGTCACTGAACTGTAAAAAAAAAAAAGGACAACATGATAGTTACCGATAAGGATTTCACAGAGCACACCAGAATTCACAGACTGATTCATGGAAGTTTTTGACAAAAAATTATGAATGACCGAGATAACTTACCCATATGTGACTAATCAAGATGACTGATCAAATCGTGATTAATCAAAATTATGATCGACATTGTTTGAGTTTTGTTAAGATATAAAATTATGACCAAGCTGTAAAAAGATCAAGATAACTAATTAATATCATGACCAAACAAAATGAATAGTTATGTTTGTGAGATTGTGACGGACCAAAATCAAATGACTAATCTGTCACCAAAATAAATAAAAAATGACTAATCAAAATTAAATAATTAACCAATAAATGATGATTGTCGTAGTTGATTAATCAAAATCATGATCAATCAATGTTACTAACCAATCGTGACTAACAAAGATCATGATCGATCAAGACGACTAATCAATCAGTGAGGACTGTGACTGTTCAAGATGACTAATTAATCTGTGACTAATAAAAATTAAGACCGATCGAGGTGACTAACAAAACCACGAGTGACCAAAACAACGGCTAACCAAAACAATGACCAACTAAAATCGATGACCAACCATTCGTTAACTTTATTTTGGAGAATTACCCTAAACTATAATTTTTCAACAATAATTATAAATAAATACAATAAGAAAAAATAATTTTAGAAAATTATAATTCATTCATCTCATCTAATTCCTAACTCTATCCTCATTTTCACCTCAACCCATACCATAACCCCACCTCCGTCAAAATATTCTTCGGATTCCACGTCGTCGCAATCAAAACACATCGTCGAAATCTTCGCTAGAATTCGACCACATTGCAAAAAACTAAAACCGAGCGTCTAAATAAATGAAACAAAGCACATGTACCAAAATAAATAAAGCGTATGAACAAATGGAATAGAACACATGTACGTGAAGCATTCAAAGATATCGTCGTTTTTGGTTACTGTAAGCCAAGAGTAGACGTTATCCCGAGGACCGGTGTCCAAACTTCCGAGG
The DNA here is from genome assembly GCA_035668315.1 of Drosera spatulata. Taxonomy (NCBI): domain Eukaryota; kingdom Viridiplantae; phylum Streptophyta; class Magnoliopsida; order Caryophyllales; family Droseraceae; genus Drosera; species Drosera spatulata. Next base: position 10,156 of record JAOVYX010001383.1, on the reverse strand, counting down.
TGTAATCCGCTAAACCGATTTAGGGTTGCCATTACTGTTTCTATTTTAAGCTATTAGTTTAGCTTAGCCAAAAAGTTAGGATAGGTCCATGGAACCTTCCTGCTCAAGTCGTAAGCTAGGTTCTCGTTGACCAGACCCTGGATAAGAGCTCGACAATATGTCTACCTCCTCAGCATGTCCTATTTGAATTACTTCCCAGTTGAACCTTTGGACATAGGCCCTTAAACTCTCCCCTTGTTTCTGTTTCACCTCGTAGAGGTGTTCTGCGGTTAATTAAAATTGTCGGCTGTTAATGTATAATGAGGTGAATGCTTTGGCTAGTTTCTTGAACGAACTTATTGAACCCGACTGCAAGGAATTGAACCATATTCGGGCTAGATCTCGAAGCATAGTAGGAAACGCCTTGTATATGATGGCGTCCTCAGCTCCACTGAGATTCATTGACGTTCAGAAGGTTTGAATGTGATCAAACAGGTCTTCAGGCTCGTCGTACGACTCGTAGCTTGATATCTTAAATCTTCCGTGGGGTACCGCCTTGTTAATCTCTGGAATAAACGTAAGAGCTTTTCATTCTTAACACAGCATCGTCCTGGTTCCCTTTGACATTGCCCTTCATCATCCGTAAAAGCTCGTCCATGCGCTTTTTTGTCAAATCCTCGGTTTCATCATGGTTTCTCAGGCTCTGAACCTCCTTCCCTCTCTCCTGAACCCGCAGTTGATTAGCTGTCATTTTGGAGTTCAGGAGGCTTCTCAAATCTTCCCGGATTTCTCTTGAACAGGTTCGGCTTGACTCTCCTTCCCCTTCTGTAGGAACCCTTCTTCGCTTCAACTGATGACTTAGGTCTCCCGGGGGTGGTTGTTGGAAGTCGTTAGGCCCTTGGTTCTTCGGGATCTGTTGAACACTAGGTCCTGCCCCTATGACGAATAACGGGGACAGCCTTTGGTTCACCAAATCAGTAAGGGTCCTTAATATGACAGTCATTTGATTCTCCATCTGAGCTTGTAGACCCGTGAATATCTCTGTGATTACCAGCCCGGGGGCTGGTTGTGGGCCTTGAACTTCTTCCTCGAAAACGGCTTGGACAGTTGTTGCTCCCAGTCGTGGAGGGTTGGGCGGAGCATTGCTTCATGTCTGCTCGCCTTGTGGTTTGCTGTTTTCACTTGTTCGAGGCATCTCAAACCTGAGCCCCATAGTGGGCGTCGAAAAATGTTGGAGTCTGAAGTCGTGAACGGGTAGGGAATTCAGGTTTGTGAGCTCGAGCATTTATGTGGTGGAGATTGATTTATGGGTCCAGATCTTGCTTGGTATCTGACACCTGTAATCACACAAGGAGACAACAGACGAGTTAGATGGATTCGAGGTTGTGACCCTGAGGACCGGCTCTGATACTTAAGTCAGTAATGATTTAAGGTTTTATTAAATAACTACAGAGTGAAATTCAAGAACACTTATCTTTTTTTGGATAGTGGAGTAGATATTTATAGTATAATAAATGATTTTTTATTGCCATACACTTGGCATGATCCCATGATTGGAATATCCTCCCATTCATCTAATGTCATTTGTCCATTTTCTATAGGTTTCGCATAATGATGTTAAGCTTCTTTCATGAGCCTTAGTCTTTTGATGTATGATATTTTTTTCCTACCATCAAGGCCATTTATTGATTTTGTTTTATTTTGTTTTGTTTGATAAATCATTCCTTTACATTATATATATATATATATAGAAAAATCATTGGTGTTGCAGCAGCAGTCATGTTGGCTGCTGCAAATTGCACCAACAGCACACCCTATATATATTTATATAATTAAAAAATAAAAATAAGGTAAATATATATAAATCATTCCTTGACATTATAAACGTTAAGAGTAATGATAGTCAACAGAATGACATTAATTTTAGAAAACTTCTTCCCTGACAAATATAATACTGCTAGCAAACATTAGGTGGTATGTGGTCATCTCATATACGGTCTGAAGTGTCAATAATTTTCACGTTCATATTTATTTTTTATCAATGTGGCCATTGGGTTGTTGGCTGACAAATTAAACAAATAGCATTTACTCTGATCATGCAGCTTCCTGTTTTTCTATTTAGATATATATTCCCTTTGATAGCCTGCGAGAGTGCAATCTTCCCAATTCCCTTTTCCATCAAACTATAGCTGTAGGAGCTCATTATTCATGCTCAGATGCCCTAAAGTAGCAACAAACAATACATCAAACAAAAACCTTGTCGACCTACAATTCATGCACTCTTCTACGAACCGGAGATGATATATATATTTGTTTATGTTGTTGCATTGAGATATATATTTCGTTTCTCGATCCCTATACATAGCTTACGTTTTTTCGGTACTACTATAAGAGAAGAGTAGTGGTGTCATGTGGAGGCTGAAAGTTGCGAGTGGCGGGGGCGATCCATACTTATACAGTACGAATAATTACGTCGGAAGGCAAATATGGGAGTTTGATCCTAATTACGGGACTCCTGAGGAGCTCGCCGAGGTTGACAGAGCTAGGAGACATTTTCGTGATAATCGGTTTTCAGTTAAGCCCAGTGGTGATGTGCTCCTCCGGCACCAGGTTGGTGATCCTTTTTGTTTTTGTTTTTTTTTTTTTTTTTTGCTTTATTTCTTTTTCGCTTTTCGGTGATCATTCCAGTTAACTGTAATGAGTTTTTGGTTTGAAATATTATGAGTACAGAGAATTGAAATACATGCAACTTATCCTTTTTTATTTAAATTTAAATCTAAAAAAAAAATACAAAATTAAGCATTTTACAATACATCACAGTATCTCTCATCTTTGATCAATTATTACAATAAATCTCATTAATATATAAAAGTTTATCAAAATATTGATTTTTATCAAAAATCATAAAAATTCAACACTCATAAATTTTCGTATTAGGTCAAACGATTATATATAACTTGGGACAAAAAGAGTATCAATTAGTTAAGAAGAAAATGTGATCTATGAAGAGGTTTCGTATTACATAAAATTTGGGAAAATGTGACAAAATCTCTATCATATGTTTCGTCCTTCCCTTGTGATAGTACTCCATTACGTACAAATAACTTGCGATGATGATCACCTCAGCCCTATTGAGACAACTTTTTCACTCAAGCCGCAGGAGACCAACAAATATTATTCTCATTAATTTATCATAAAATATTAATAATAATTTGAGATATACATCATTAAATAATTTGTCTGGGTATGCATAATAGTTGTATGGGTATGGCTCTATGACATTATTTGCTTGCTTTATTTAAAGAAGAAATAAGCATCCTCTAAATACATGTTAAATAATACTACTTCATCTCATAATAATCATAGCAGATTAACTTAGCACGTGTATCGATGTAAAATTTGATACGTATGTAATGACGTTAAAATACAGTTTTTTATAAATTTATCGTAAACAATAATGGTTATGTAAGTTACGTACTTTAACCTAATAAATATTACGGAACGATCAAACGTGATTTGATATGAAAACGAGACTTATACTCATATTTATAGAATAATATAAAATACATATATATCTATTACTTCCTCCGTCCTATAAAGAAAACAATCTTTTAATCAGGCACGCATGTCGATGTAAAATTTGACACGTATATAATGACGATCAAACGTAATTTTTTATAAATTTGTCACAAAACATCAATCATTGTATAAATTATGTATTTTAAACTAATATATATTATGAGATTATCAAACATGATTTGATATGAAAACGAGACTTATATTAATACGTCTAAAATAATATTATATATATATATATATATTATATTTTTTGTATGATAAAAAAAATATAGTTTTTAAAAAACAAAAATAATAATAAACATACGTAATTGCCGCAGCAAATATAGGAGGGAGGTAGTACATGAAATACATATAGTCGCGTGGAGTAATAAATCGACAACGTAGAGAAGGGACATATTGATGGGATGTAATCTGGACTCGTTTTTTACTTCCATTTAGCGGGTCAAGCTGGGCCTCTTAAATAAGCATTTTCAAAACGTGTGGCCATGATCCTTCACGGCTGCTTTTTTGACAACGTTTTCCATCATACTCTCTGACCTTATTAGAATATCTAATATATTATTTAATTTGATATAATAATTTATATATATATATATTGATATTTTATATAAATATTAAATTATTTTTTGATTTTCGTGGAGGGAAAGGGAGAAAAAAAATATGATATGATGGATTGATATGATATAAAATAAATAATAATGATTCTTTGATATTTTTATACGACAAAAATTTTCAAATAGGATAAGATTATAAATTAGTTGGAACGATCCAATTTATAAATATTGTAATTATATTAGAATGAAAAAAATATATTCTTTTTGTTGACATGATTATTAGAGAGTGTGTTGGTTTTATGTTTTTTTTTTTTTTTTGTTAAATGTCCTTAAGACTGTATAGAAGTTGGGTTAGTGAAATTGTTAATAGACGAAAAGAAAAAAATTATGAAAAAGGAATTCATATGATATATAATAAATTTTTTTTAGATTTTTAATTATTTTTACATTATTAATTATAAAAATATTATATAATTTATATAGAATAATATATTTTTAATAATATATTTTAATTTATTTAAGACGTAGGGTCTTCTTTTGGATCCCTTCTCGACTATGACAATTGGATTACTACAGTCAAATAATAACAAAATGTCCTAAATAATTCATTCCAATGGGCTTCAAATTTTGAGCCAAATTATAGCATTTGCTAAATGGATTGTCAGAGCAAGTCTAGTGAGACGTGCAAATGTGGTTCTATTGCTAAAAAGTTAGAATGATTATAGAAATATAATTTCAATGGACTCACTTTTCCTTCACAAATTTGAGTTTTTGTTATAATGATAGTTATATTTGACATAAAAAATGTCAATGGTCATTTTTTGCCTATACTTTAATTTTGTGACCAATCCAAACAAAGTAAAAGAGAAATACAAAAAAAATATATCACTTTATACATCATTCATTAAACAACATAAAATATAACATAATATCATTGAAATAATATTGACAAAATTCAATAAATTCACATTATTTATTTTCCAAATATAACTATGCTTATATCAAAATAACACGATATATTAGACTTATTTTTATATATGACAATGAAAATACCTTTTGTCATTTTTTAGCTACTCACAATTTTGGAAAGAATCTAATTATAAAAAAGAAAAATAATTCATTGACACATTGTGACATTTTTGTGATCATTGAACAAATAACAATGTTAAAATATAATATGTAATCTTTGAAAAAATATTACCAAAAATATAACAATATGACACTATTGATAACATTGGACAGGCTGTTATTCACTTTTGTCAAAATTAGGTAGGTCAGACAGCGACCATTGATTAAGACAGCAAGCACGGGCTGTCCTATTGAGTCAAATTAAAAATGAACAAAGAACCAAAAAGAGGGGAAAACATAGAAAACATAAGAGAGACCAAGCCATTTGATTCGTTACTTGGACTTATCCAAAACCACCAAATGGCACCAAATACTACATCACAAAAAATTAATCTTTCACTTTGATTCCGAAAGACCAACATCCAACATATTTGACCAAGTTTTTTTTTTTTTGGGTAAATATAACCATGTTTTTTTAGGTGTAGCAAATCTATGATCAACATATGGGCGCAGAGATGAGAAAATTTTTTGAAAAAAGATGTTCATAGCTCAAAAACTTGTGTAGATCTTGAAGGGAAATCAGAAGTAGAGATGATGATGCAAAGCTACACGATCAAACACTAGATCTAGGCAAGAGAGAGGTATGTGATAATGCGAAGAGTAAAAATGTGATCTCTTCTGGTTTTGTTATTTCACCAACTAAAATACTGAATAAAAAAACAAACAAGAGTTTATATATCACGTACCCTAAAAGTTTGAAATTACGAAAATACTATCAAATAATCCTAAAATGATAAAGAAGTGCTCGAAACGACTTCGAATGGTAAAAAGAACATTGAACGTCAAAGTCGAAAGCTCTATGTTTTTATCTCTAGACGTTTCACATGGACTGACCAAATTTCATCGTATTCTGACAGCGTGACCTTTCATTTCTAAGTACTCTCATTGGCAAATGTTGATGTCCGTGCATTAAAGGACTTTTTGGTGTTGGAGGAGAAAAGCTCAAGCATAAGTTGACGAAATATCAATTCACGTAATTCCTTTCCGAAGTGAAAAAATAAAAGGATGTTTGATAGTGCTGTTTAAAATTATGAAAAATAAAATCTATAATTAAAAGAGAAAATTACTTACGAAAATCGAAATCATTGCATAAAAAAAACGAAAAAAAATTAAAAAAAATCTGTTACAGACCTTTCCCCACCATTCCTTTAGAATATTGTTTCAAATTTTAACTTATTTTTTCAAAATTTAAACTTGTGGTGAGGAAATCTCTATAACAGGTTATTTCCTGTTGCTTGTAGCAGGAATCTTTTCTAGACAGTAAAAACGATTTTTAAGAAAGTCTTTAATATTATATTTATATGAAATAAAAATAGAAAAAGAAAACTATTCTTTATGTTTTTTTTGTTTTTTTGTTGTTGTTTTGTCCTTATAGGAAACATTATGACATGAGGTCTTTGGTAGCATTTTCTGTCACCATCGATTTACAACCGCTACATAGGGTTTGGTCCAAATAATCATGAATAAAAGCTACGATAACGTTTTTTAACCACTATCTTTATTGAACTATTACAGTATATTGGTTTGATAGCGATTTTTTTACTAACGATTAAAAAAGATTGTTATAAAGATTATTGCTAACGAAAAACAATAATACAATAGATTGGTAATAAACCAAATTTCATCATCCCCATGGTCCAACACCAGACTAACAATATTGAGGTTTTTGATTCAAATCCTTCAAATTGCGAAATATAAATGATTTCATAAAAATTGATCGTCAGATATAACATAAGAAACATAATAAGTTGTTTTTCATAGGAAAGAATTGATTATTTAAAATCATTTCTTTTATACTGAAATCACACTAAAGATGAAAACCATGAAAGTAGACCATTTTGAGGGCATTGTTTTATAAACTATTGTAGGGAATTGATTTGCAACAACATTGCATTGCAGCTATTGGAAGAAAACGAGTTCAAGAACACAATCGCCCAAGTGAAACTCGGAGAGACAGAGGAAGTGACTTACGAGGCAGCGACGATCACGTTGAAAAGAGCGGTGCGATTCTTCTCAGCGTTGCAGGCTAGCGATGGACACTGGCCTGCTGAGAGCTCCGGGCCTCTCTTCTTCCTCCCACCGCTGGTTTGTGTTCCTCTCTATCTCGCTCGCACATATTCATAATTGGTTTCTTTTATTTATAGATGATGGTGCTCGTTAGGAGAGGACTGTGATTTTCGAGATTATATATGATTGTGGACAGTAGCGATTTTGTTTCATGAAAATCGTTATCTAGGGTTAGAAAGGTAGTGTCATGATGCAATATTTCTCGGGCGCATCGTTGGTGATGCAAGAGGTTAACAACTGGTTGATTTAAACCTCACTGAGAGTACAAGTAGATAGATTGTATTATCAATGGGATTTTTTGAACTCTTAAAGGGGTTTGCAACTGCCAATTGACTGTCCTTGCAGCACAATTCAAATTCTTATATTCTTATGTTAGATCTTCTATCACAACACTGTAGAATGGGATTGTATTATCAATCCAGTTAAGTGCGAGTGGTGTGATCCTACCAGTTGATGTGAGTGACACCATGACATAATAATGTAGTTGTCATGATTCAAGGGAGAGTCCAAGGGGAGAATACAACACCCAATCTTGGGTCGAATAGCATGAATAGTGTGATCCTACCAAGTGTGAACTTGACCCAATTTTAACCCAAAATCCTATGTACATGGATTATGAGTTCACATGTATATGTTTCTCTTTTTCCAATATTATCAATTGAGGTAAGCCTACTCGTACATATTCTCATAAATTGTGTCATCTTGGTGGTGAGTCACTGAGTCTAGCGGGTGAATGGATCATTTTTGGGTCTATGTTGGAACTTGGCATGAATTGGTTACTCCTAGACATGACATGAGATTGATGGATTAGTTTGTTCCCATATTACAACCTCAAATCTTATATATTTTCATATTACAACTTCAAAAATTGATATTTCCATGTTACTTGTTCAAATTATAATGTCATGGACAAATTACAACCTTAAATCTTCACATAAGTACATATTACAACTTTAAAAGTTCATATTTTCATATTACTTGTTCAAATTGTCTTATTTTGGACAATGTACAACCCCAAATCTTAGATATTTTCATGTTATAGTCCCCCAAAAAAGGTATTTTTTATTTGCATGCTTTGATTAATGACTGTCTTAAATCTTTTTATTAACTTTAACAGAATAATCTTTTTATTGACTATTAACGGTCTGGATTTGGTTACAAATTCTAGAAATCTAACCTATTGAAAACAGAACCGTTTATCCAAACCTAACCGATCAATATGCCAATGTTTGGATGTTTCTAGAGCCTCAATTTTTCCTACTTTATCTCCCTCCCTTAATTAAAAATGTAACTTGAGTTTTCTTTTTTACCCTTATTTTTTATGTTTCATCGAAAATATAATCATGCATTCTGTGCATAATATACTTGCAAATGTTGTGTTCTTTGATGTCAACGATCTTGGAGGCTTGTATTGACTTTTTGACGGCATAAGTTCGTATGTAGTTGCTATAGTCATAGGTATAAAAGACGATTTTGTTTCTGAAAATTTTATATAGTTGCAAAATTTTGCTCAAAATGAGATATTGTAAACACTTGGAAGTTGGGAAAACGTCTTGGAGAGTTTTAATATTGAAATATTTAAGTTTTAGGTTATAATATGAAATATAAGATTAAGTATTTGATTTGTCCACAAGATGACAATCTGAACAACTAAAATGGAATAACTTAAATTTTGGGGTTGTAAAATGGAAATATATAACATTTGAGGTAGTAGTATGTCCATAATATTACAATTTGAACAAGTAATATGGAAATATCATTTTTTGAGGTTGTAATACGGAAATATGAATTCTTGGCTATGGAAAGCTTTACAGCGTATCAAGGATAGGCATTTTGCTGCCATCTCTTCATCTGTCTGCTTCCATGTCAAGGAGATATATGAAATGACCATGGTGAATCTGAGATGGTAAAATGGTGCAAACTCGTATGGTCTTCCGCTGCTTGGCAAGGCACAAATTTATTTTTTGGTTGGTTGCTCTTAACAGAATACGCACGAGGGAATGGCTGTGCAAGAAAGGTATTATCTATGTTGATTCTTGTGGTTTTTGTAGTCAAGGAGTGGAGTCTCGTGACCACCTATTTGTTTCTTGTGAGATCTCAAGAGTAATTTTGTCCGGTCTGCTGGCTCATATGAACATGGGGCATTGTTGAGCTGTTTGCTGGGATAGTTGGCTTAACTGGTTTGTTAAGGTTGCTCGTGGTAAGACCAGGGTGGCTTGTATGCGCAGGAAACTCTTGATTGCCTATGTTTATGAAGTTTGGAGAGCTAGGAATGTCAAGCTGTTTTGAGCTGAACGTATTGCCCCTTCTGATGTTCTTTGTAGGTTGATTTCTTTTGGTTCCTGATTTGCTGCCTTGTAGGGCTAGCTTACTGCGAGGTTCTGGGTTTGATGTAATATGACTAATGTAAATTTGGTTGATTTATAGAAATAAAATTAACTGTTCATTGGAAAATATGAAAATATGAAAGATTGTAATATGGAAATAACCTTTTTATAATACAACAACGTAATGGGATCATCTCACTCCTTAAAAATACTCGGATTTAAGATAACACCAAACTGAAAATTAACTGAGGAGGCCATACATGCTTTGGCATTTTAGAAACTAGCATAATAGTGCTTGATTGTGAAGATAAGTTTCTAATGTGTTTGTTGAGGGTTGCATACTGTTTATACCTTTCAAATTATTGTATATCTTGTTTAAGAAGCTTGGTGATTATATAAAAAGGTTGCGGGTATCATGCTTTTTCAGGTGTTTGTTTTATACATTAGCGGGCACCTTGATTCCGTCTTCCCATCAGAACATAAGAAAGAAATTCTTCGATACATATACAATCATCAGGTACA
>JAOVYX010001382.1:0-12701 GCA_035668315.1 Drosera spatulata | reverse complement strand
TAATGTCATTTGATCCAAAAACATGTAGAGGAGATCCTCTTTCCATCACTGTCGAAGGTGGGTGACCATCTGAAAATGCACAAGGATCCGAATCTCAACGATAAGGTGTAAAGACAGGACTTTCTAATGGACAAGGATTCATTTAAATGTTTAGTATCACAAAAAGTCTATTAAAAGTTAATATTAGAATTCATAATATGATAATAAATGTAAAAATCAATATAAAATTGATAGAAGAAATTAATATAGGGAATCTGTTGGATGACTGAATCAAAAAACCGGATCCCTATATAAAAGGAATGACACTGTAGCACTGTATTGTAGGGATCAGGATAGAGCAAGGAATGAGACTGCTGCGAATGGTCTAAAGACAGGACTGTATTGTAGGGATTAGGATGGTGCAAGGAATGACACTGCTGCGAATGGTCTAAAGACAGGACTGTATTGTAGGGATTAGGATAGAGCAAGGAATGACACTGCTGCGAATGGTCTAAAGACAGGACTGTATTGTAGGGATTAGGATAGAGCAAGGAATGACACTGCTGCGAATGGGCTAAAGACAGGACTTTCTAATTTGTAAAGCATACAACTATTTGTTATGTTCTAAACAACATCCTATGCAGAGATCACAACGCCAGCTAAGCTGAAGCAAGGTATTGGAGAGCAGCTGGCACTCCATATAGAGTTACCACTTAAAAGAACGTTCCAGTGCATGACCCTTCAATGCTCCTCCAACATATAAGATAAAGAAGCAACCTTATTTCAACGGGGGAAAATGTCTAAAATAACACAAGAAACGAGCTTCTGCAAAGCAAGAGATGTACCAAACAGAAGACAAAAATGTACATAAAGATGCAAATAACCAGAAAAATCAAGCCCCTAGTGCGTCACACCGGTAAGCTCCCATTACGATGTTTTATCAACATAGTCCCATCTAAACTTGTGTTGGGAATGTGAATACTTCCTATTTTATCCGGCCATATATAGTAAATCCCGACGCAGAAGTAATTGTGTGACAATCGAGTAAAAAAACGATATGTTTGCATTGATTCTTCTGACAGAAACCAAAACAGAAAAAGGAAGTTACCATATGAAGAAGCAGGCATGGAACTGTAGGCGGATATGTCATGAATCATCCTAGAAACGGTGGATGGTGAGCCAGGCGCATCAGAATGTACATGATCAAAGGAGGAACTGGATGCGAAAGCGTCGTGAGGAAGAGGAAGGTGATTTCCTCTCCTACGTCGCCTGAGAGAAACCCTCTGCCTTTGAGTGGTGGTGGTGGTAGCAACACCCTTGCCCTTGTCCTTTACATCATCAATGGGTGCCTTATTCTCCAGGACAGGCTCAAGGTGATCACTCCCACTCATGTTCTCCTCGATTCGTAGATGTTGCTGATTATTCTCATCGAAACATTTGGAATCGAGCTGGTGGAAAACGGAACGGAAGGGGAAGTTGTTCCGGATGGAGGACTGGACACGGGACAGCCTGTGGTTGGGGCAATCGACGAGCAATCTCCGCTGCAAGCAGGAACGATGAGGGCCGAGATGGGAGCGGGAGGTGCAGGTGCAGGGGAGGGCGAAGCCGAAGAAAGCGAGGAAAAAGGAGAGGAAGAAGGCGAGAGCGGAGACGCATAAGAGGAAGTATGTGATGGCCAGATCGAGGAATGCTCCCACCAATCCGCACAAGCTCCATGAATGGGTCGCCGCCTTGCATCCCATCACCACTCCTCCACTCCTCCTCTCCTCCTCTCCTCCTCTCCTCCTCTCCTCCTCTCCTCCTCTCAACTAACTATACCAAATATTAACAACAAGAAATGAACAAAAGAGAATAAAATTAGGGCTCCTAATTTAGAAACAAAGATAGGGTAAGAAGTAGAAGAGGTTTTGTAGAGAAGGAAGAGAGAGCGACGGAAAACGGATTGGTTGTTGATGGTGTAATCGGGAAGAAATGATCCACGGATCAAAGCAGCGGAAATTCAACAAGGAACACCAAATCGAAGAAACAACTCAAGGGATCAGAAATCACCGAGCGGAGGACTGGAGGAGCCACTCAAGTTCATTCGGACTGAATCAACTCCCACAGACTCCTCGCCTTTTCTTCTCTCTCTCTATCAGCAAATCTTTTGCCAAATCTAGTGACCTTTACTGTGCTATCTTCCCCCTTTTCATTGATACATATGCGCTGATAGCCGGTCCAACCAACCATGAACCATATAAGTTAAAATAGTGTTTTAATCTGAGTCACTTATCAAAAATAACGTTAAAATAAAAATGATTAAAATTGATTTTATATTTAAAATTAAAAATAAATATAGGTATTTTTATTATATCATCAATTATGTTTATTTTTTATATTTTTTTATTTTTAAAAAATTTATAAATTTACTTATCTAATAAAGAAATATATAATAATATGCTTAGAAAAATTAGTAGAATATAAGAATAAAAAATTCGATGAAAAAAAACTGGGTATAATTTTGAAAAATTTATGATATGTATAAAATTTTGAAGAGAAATTTATAAAAAATAATCTCTAACACCTAATTTATATTTAGATAAATAAAAATAGACGAGATCGAAAGAGAATTTGTTCAAATAGAATCATTTAGATGTAAAATAGAACTAAATATTATAATGAAAGTTCTATAATTGATACTAAAAATATTTTTTGATACCAAATTATAGTAATAACTACATCCATTTTAACACCAAAATTAAACTTGCTCTAAGAGTGAGAATGCCACAAGTGAGTCTTTTTTTCTATCCCGGTCTTTGTTGAAAGTATAGTAGTGGTATATTCTTTTGTCTCATAAAAGAGATCGACATTTGTCCATGTAAGTAATAAAATAGATCGTTTTAAGAATGATTTATAAGACGATCAAATAATGTTAATCGAAAAATTATCACGAATCATCGAAGATAGTTTAAGTTAGGTACTATGATTTTGGATCAAAATAAAACTCATAACATATCAGTTAGTAGTAAAAAAATAACGCATCAAAATATATAATAAATAATATAGTTCTTACACAATATCATATTTACTATGGGATGAAATGAGTATTTTTTTAACCTCTAGTGTCTCCACCCCCTGAGAAAATTATAATAATTTCACTTTATAGTTATTCAATACGTATTGAAAGGAGATTCTTTCTACCAATGAACGATACAAAAATTTTCTGCAAAGTGTTGCACGTTAAACTGCTCGATATAAATTATCGTTAGTATCTCACAAAAAATTTACAAATGAATATCATTTGATCATCGATTATTAGATCAAAGTTTACCTCGATAAATATACACAATCAAAATATTGCAACCTTTGTGGATGGAGGGAGTAATTTTCACAACGTTTATGCTTTATTTATTATTCAACATAAAACCTTGTTTTCATATTAAATAAAGTTTCATTGTCTCATAATATATCGATGAAGTGTTTGTGCTGCAAAAAACAGCCAACTACGTGCTGCAGAACAATCTGCACCACTAATGGTGGATAATGATGGGCCCAGTTTTAAAATATTTTATTAAAAAAAATAAGTGGTGAAGATTGCTCCGTAATACGAAGTTTGTTGTCTTTTACAGCACAAACACTAACCCGATAATATATATGTGGTTAAATTTGCGAACACATTATCGAGGCAAAGTTTTTACTTTAATCAAATGTCAATTCATGTTTAACCTACGTATTTTAACTATATGCATATTGTGGAGTAATCTTTTTTTTTTTTTTTTGGATATTAAAACGAGACTTTCATATGCATATTAAATAACGAAAGTTCGGCAAACGTTGCAAACATTACGTGATGGAGAGGAAGTTACAAACATGGAAGAGTACCACAATATATTTATGCTCTACTTTTACAAGTTAAGTGATTCCTTTGGACAAGAAGCCAAGTGCCAGGAGTCATTTTTTTTCATTGTTACGTTCTGTATTTAGAAACAACAGAAAAACGTTCCGATGACGATAAAGAACCATCCTGAAGATTGTAGTAGAGGTTATCTAAATTGGGGGAAAAAAAAGTTAGTTTGAGATACCATTTATGAGTTTCATATGTAATTTCTATGTTCTCTCTTCTGTAAGTGTTTATAGCATAATGATAATGTCTATGAATCGGATTATGTTTCGATAAGAACAAGCATGTACAGATGAAACTTTTTCTCCGGGACAATATAAAGACACCACACTGCATTACACAACACTGAAGGAGAACAGAGAGCACCGCATATATGGAACCAAGTAATTAACCAGCTTCATCATCTGCTCTCAAAATTTAAAAGACGTACAGGTCTCCTCGTTGACGTAGAAGATTGTATATATTGACACAGAGTTTGAAAACTTATCAGCCTTCCTTCTATGTTGTCGCCCTACAGTTATGCTTCTATGTCTTCACTTCTAGCATCTAAACTAATAGTAATTAGTAGTAACTACTTTCTGCATATAAAAGTATAGAAAGGGTGCAAACATATACTATAAGCCAATCTCTACAGCTACTGGCCTTGCAACTGCCATCACATGCTGCTGGTGTTTGCATGGATAAATGTAAATATCTGCTGCACCGAATTCGCTATATCCTCCGCTGTGAACCTCGACTGGCTGGCCACCTACAAATAACCATTGGCTCACTAATAAATCTAAGCTTGCGTGCAAACTTACTACATTCACTTGTAAGCCAGGGAAGAATTAACTAGTATAACGTACCTTGACATTGAAAGAGTATAGAACGGTCTGCTCAATGGTGGTAATGTTGGTATGAAGTATAGTGAATTGCAGGTCTTCGATGGCAGCTATGGCCTTGATCAGTTGGCCTGGCCTTCTCCTCGACAGTATCTTGATCAAGGCATCAAATCCTAAGAGCTTCACCTCAACATCTGCAATGCAAGATTTGCTCTCGGCCACTTCTTCTCTAAGTTCAGCAGCACTACTCGCATCCAAATCAAAGCTGCAGCCTGTGTTGTGATCACCACCAGAAAAAGGATCCGCAAATGCAGATTGCGATTGCTGGAGTGGGTTGTTATCATCAGGGGTGCCTTGCTGCTGCAATGATGGGTCTCCTGCTGCCTTTCCTCCTCCTCCTTCGCCATAGAGACGCCTCCTTTTTTGTGACTCGAGGCATTGAAGGAGTTGCTCCAGCTCTCTTACGAACTCTATTGCCCCACCTATAATTGAAGCTTGATCACCCTAGTACATACACATCAATACTAAGTTTCCTGATGACTGAAGCATAAATAAATGTACAAGAAATACAAACTACACATGTGCTCCATCTAGTGCAGATTTGATCCATGCATCAACTATAGAATGGATCGACCAAAAAAAATTTAAAAAAGGTATATGTATGTGTACCCTTTGAACGTAAGTGGTTGGCATGAGAGACCTCAGAACATGGAGATGCTCGTTCATTTGCTTCCTCCTGTTTCTCTCCACAGCAATATGTGTCATGCGCTGACTTTCCACTTCCTCGCTGGTCTTGATGGTTCTTGGCCTCTTCCTCTTGCTCTTCACTTCTGCGGGTGCACCACTAGGAGCGCTCTTCTGACCGTTATCACCATTGCCCACATCACCCAAGAACTGAAGTTGAACTTGAACTGCGTTATTGCTTTGTGGTAAGAATAATTCACCCTGACCTCCTGCATCTCTTTCTTCAGCGAAGTGCCCGGCATCACGTCCTTCATCTCCATTGTGTTGAGCAGCAGCGGGAAGATGATGTTCTTGCTCTTGCTGTTCCAGATGGCAGTCATTGAGGACTGGGAACTTGAGGAAGTAAACGGGATCGATTGCCGTATTGGTGCTCTCGTCACTTCCAAAACCGATATTGCAAGTATAGTTATGGTTGAGGGATAACTTGGGCCCCAAATCTCCAAACTGCATGACATCAGCAAAGCTCAGTCTGTCAAGAGAAGCTGCACTGAGCAACCCTGAAGATGTTAGCATATAATTGTGGCTAGATGCAGAGTGGCTCTGTTGTTGATCGTTTAGCATGTAGTCCACCATGATCCCTCCACCACAGCTCTTTTCAACATGACCAGAAGTTTCCCCCATACTCGTAGGCTGCTGATTATGATGATGAGGTGGAGGATGCTCGCGGTGGTGGTGGTGGACATCGCTGTCGCTGCTGAATTCCAGTGCAGTTCCGAAACCTGAAGCCTGCAGGTAATGATAAAAGGCAAAGAAGGGTAAGCAGCCGGCAAAAGAGAGTGAAAACATCTACCGAACAAAAGCAAGCAGACAGCTGTTGGATTACCATGTAGTTGTCATCGTTCTCCATATGCTCCCTCACAATGCAATGTACCATGCAACTCAAAATGGCTTGCAACTTAGCTAGCTAGCTGAGCTGACGTGCAAAGCAGCGCTCACTTGCATCAGTTACTCTTCTTGTAGGGACTAACCCATTCGTTGCAGAGAATGCTGTGGAACATTTCTCCTCTGCGTTATTGTAGCCATTTGATCGATTGGGTCCAATAAAAACTCATGAAAGGAGGACAGAAATTTCACAGATTGCAGGAGAGGTCAGTAGTTCAAAGGAAAGCAGTCAGGCAATAAATATATATGTATAGAGGCCTATATGTGCATCGGTCGATGCCCATGAAGTTGAATCAAGAAGACGAATATATAGACATTGGGCCATGTGAGTTTGATTTTGAAAGAGTAACACAGGTGAGAACAGGAGCCTGCGAGGTTGAGTTGAGAAGGAGGAAGATTAATTGGTAACATTGGGGATCACATGCAGAATCACCTCTCCTTGTCTCTCTTCTTTTTCATTAATGGGAATCACAGGGGATGAAGAGATCAACGCTCTTCCACCTAAACTTTTAAATTACAACCCTGCTTTTCGCCTTCAAATCACATGCAGATTAAGATCTAAACGGCACTGCCTTCTCAACACGCAATGAGATCTAAACTCTTCCGATCCCTGTCAAACTCATCCTACTGCCGGCACTCCTGCCCCTCTCAAGCTGCGATAAAATCACTATGCATCTCAGACAAGCACACTACAGCCAAAGGAGACAACTGCCACTGAATAAGACAAGAGCAGCAGCTCTAGTTGCACAGAAAGACTGTTCTGAGTGAAACATCAGAATTTTGTTATTCCAGAGGATAACATACAGGAGCAAGGAGCTCATTAGTCTCTCAATGAGCTAATAACTGGATAATTTCTTCATGACTAATTCTGAGAAACAGGGGACAAGCAAGAAACCACAATTGGATTATGAACACCATGCGCATCATGTAGGAACAATCCAAGAAAAGAACACGATTAGTTAATATGGAAACAAGGAAGTAGAAAATACTAGTAGAACTCAGAAACACCTGTAATCTCAAATATCACCTTCAATTTATGCTAGTGTGGAGCACAGATTCCATCAAAACAAATATCCTTGACAATCACAGCATGCGTGGTCTGCTATTTCCAAGCTCATGCAGGCCATCAACCAACTTAGAAGTTCCTTTTCCTCCACATTACAAGAAAAACGTTCCAAGACAGACAATTTCCCAATCAGCTAAACCACAACAGCGGCACAGCCAGACAATAACAGGAATTTCCAGCAGCCAGCCAACCCTAGCTGGTAGGTGCATTTGCTTGCTGGAGACCTGGAGCTTGATGATACTCTTCCATTAATCCAAATGCAAAGCAATCCCAATCCAAGTGCAGACTGCAGCAGAGTATCACAAAACCCCCAAGAATAGTGGACAATCATCAGCTGAATTCAAATGGCTGGGGAGGCTGCGGCTCCTCATCAACTGCCATGGCAGCAGGGGCAGCAGAACCCTGCTGAACTGGAGTATCAGATCCACCAGCTGGCGAAGCCGCCGAAGATGGTCCATCAGTGAGAGAAAGGATCTCAGGCTCTGATAGATGCAAGTCCTTCAGCAAGACAAAACCTGAAGGGGCCAGCTTCACAGGCTCGTATCTGCTATTTTCCATAAACTATACGCATATCTCTTGAGCCGGGACAACCCTAGCGGGATTAGTTAAGATTTGGAAGGATATCTTAGGTTCTGTTTTCTTCTCAGAAGGAATATCAACCTGCCAAACAGTGAACAGCATGGATAAGCCACCATAACATCAAAGATCCGATCATCGGAATATTGTGCCAAAGTAGATGTAGTTAAAACCAGGGCACACAATTAGACTAAGATGCCAGTCCCAATTGATGCCAAGTGGTTGCAAGAAGACCTGACCACGGTATCATGATGATGTCTCAAATCACTTCCGTCATCCGCATGGTTTTCTTCTCCGTATGGTCTTCTTCATTCCTGCGTGGACCTTTAGCGTGTTTTCTCCCGCGGATTTGGTCCGTAATCTTTGCATGTTTTGCTCCGTATCCGCATTTGATGGCTCTTCTTTTCTTCTGTGTTGCTTTTTGCTATATAAGAGAAAGGACAAAGAGAGCAAGACCAGGGGCAAGGCAGAGAAAGAAGAAGCAAATGGAGGAAAGGAAGCTTGTGGTGTTTTAAACACCATAAACACATTAAAGTGAGGGTGTTTAGTTATTTGTTATGAGTTCTTAATACTCGTATTGTTCCTTTTGTATTTTCTCATTTGACTATTGGATTCTTCATCGTCGACGATTGCCCGTGGTTTTTTCCGCAAGGATTTTCACGTAAAAATCTTTGTCTCATTAATTTTGCGCACTTGTTATTGTTTGTGTTTGTAATTAACAGACCCGTTCGTAACAAATTGATATCAGATCTTGGAACGTTTCAATCCTTATTTCCTACACCGGGTTCGCCCACGTAGGTTTAGGAACGAACGTTGTTAAGTTTGGGATTTAAGTTATATTTTTTGCGGGTTAATTTCTTGCATTTTTCCACAAAAAAATAATTTTTTCCTCGGATGAACAGTGCTTGAACAGTGCAATGAACAATGTACAGATAGAGACACTGTTTACACAGTGTTACAGTAAACATTACTCCGGTAGGAACAGTGTTTCCGACGCGAACAGTATTTTCAGGGGAATTTTTAGTGCATGATGCCTATGAAATTTGATGCGGAAAAATTCAATGGCTCAAACAATTTTGGACTTTGAAGAGTAAAAGTCGTTATATTATTAACCCAAGAAGGAATCGAAGAGGTTATACAAGGGGTTGATAAGTTATCGACAGAAATGAAAGATAAAGATAAGATGAAGATGGATAAGAAGACACGTACGGTTTTACAGCTGTGTCTTTCTGACGACGTTTATCAGAACGTCCTGGAGGAAAAGTCTGCCAAGGGTCTTTGGGATAAGCTGTCCAGCTTATACATGAGCAAATCTGTTGTTTCTCATTTGTACATGAGGCAGCGTCTTCATTCTTTCAAAATGAAGGAGTTCACTACCTCACTAGAAAAGCATTTGACGGAGTTTCAGACTATCCTTATTGGTCTGAAAAATATTGGAGTCACCATCGACGATGAAGAAACGACGGTCATTCTGTTGTGTTCTCTCCCTAATAGCTATGAGGCCTTTGTGACTACTATGGTACATAGTAGGGATTCTTTGTCGCTGAAAGACTTTAAGACGTCTTTAACCAGTAGCCAGCTGAGACATCAGCTCTTGGAATCGTCTACTCCCTCAAGCTCTGATGATGCGCTATTCATTCAGAGGAAGACAGGATCGAAGATAACAGGATAAGTTCAGAGGTCGATCGAAGAGTAAAAGCTCGAAGAAATCCGACTCTTGTCACTATTGTCATCAGAAGGGACATTAAAGGAACGAATGTCCTAAACTAAAGAACAAGCAAAAGAAGAAGGAAGCCCCAGTCGCTGATATTGTCGAGACCCAGACAGTCTCGACCGTTCTTACATTCGCCGTGGAGTCCTTGGTAGCATCCACTTCAAAGTGGATGATGGATTCTAGTTGCACCTTTCACATTTGTCCGTATTGGGAGTGGCTCCCCATATTTGCTTAGTGCAATGGCGTCGTAGTTTTTATAAGCAACAATTCTGCTTGTAAGATTTTTGGTGTGGGAGATACTCATATACGGATGTGGGATGGTGTTGTGCGAAAATTGAAAGATGTTCGATATGTTTCAGCTGTGAGAAGAAATCTTGTCTCTTTGGGTTCCCTTGATCATAAAGGACGTTCCTATCATTCTCAGGATGGGGACATGGAGGTCAAAGAGAACCGTATGGTGACTATGAAGGCTCGACTTCGTGCTGGATTGTACAATTTGATCGGCGCAACGCAGAATGGAGTTGCAGCTGTTGTAAATTCATTGTCCGTCCGTGATGGTGAGGCTAGTTCTGAAATGAAGTTGTGGCATATACGGCTTGGACATATGACCAATCGGGGGATGGATGTTCTGAGTTCAGCAGGCTTGCTTGGAGGATTGAAGACACAGAAGCTCGGGTTCTACGAGGGCTGTGTTCTCGGCAAGCAGAAGAGAGTGTCGTTTGGAGGTGCGGTGCACAGAACGAAGAGGACACTCGATTACATTCACTCAGATTTGTGGGGGCCATCTCCGCATGCTTCGATGGGAGGTAAAAAGTATTTTTTGACCTTCATCGATGATTACTCCCGTTATGTCTGGATATATTTCTTGAAAGAAAAATCTGAGGTCTTCAAGACATTCAAGGAATGATTGAAGTTGATTGAGATGCAAATCGATGGACAGATCAAGAGACTTCGAACCGACAACGGGATGAAATTTATGAACAAGCAATTTCTGGAGTTCTGCAAGGACAAAGACATTGTGAGGCATCGCACGGTCACTTAGACACCTCAACAGAATGGGATAGCAGAACGCATGAACTGGACGCTCATAGAGCGGGCTCGGTGCATAATGATTGCAGTCGGGCTGAAGGAGAGGTTTTGGGTTGAAGCAGTTATGACGTCCTGTTATCTAGTAAACAGATCACCCTCCTCAGCGTTATCCATGAAGACACCTTATGAGACTTGGTCTGATAAGCCCGCTAATTATTCCAACCTTCGTGTTTTCGATTATCCTGTATATTATCATGTCAACGAAGGAAAATTGTAGCCTAGGGCCAAGAAGGCCATCTTTCTTGCATACCAGCCCGGTGTAAAGGGATACAGATTGTACTCTACTGATCTATCATCACCTGGAATCATCATCAGCAGAGATGTCACATTTGACGAGGAGTCAATATTAACCAAGAAAGTTGGATAATAAAAGAGCATTCAGCAACAAGTGAAGCAGACACGACCAGTCGAGAGATCGACATTTGAAATGGAGCATCAAGATGGGGAATCCTCAGATTTTATAATTCCCATTGATGCTTTGCAGGTAGTTCAAGAAACAGAAGATGTAGGAGTGAAACCATTAGTATCAGATCCAATCCAGGTTAGACCCACTCTACAGTAGTACCGACTTAGCCGTGACAGGGAACGACGTGAGATTAGACCCCCAGTTCGATATGGCTATTCAGATTTGGTGACATATGCACACATTATTAGCGAGGCAGTTGAGAGTGAGACTTTGTCATTCAGGGAGGCCGTCGCTAGTTTGGAATGTGCTTAGTGGATTGCAGGTATGGAAGAGGAACTAGAATCCCTTCACAAAAACAACACTTGGACTTTACTTCACTTGCCTAAGGGAAAGCGCACCGTAGGGTGCAAATGGGTGTTCAAAAAGAAGGAAGGAGGTGATGGTGGCGATGTGAGATTCAAGGCCAGATTGGTGATTAAGGGTTTTACTCAGAAGGAAGGTATTGACAATACTGAAGTTTTTTCTCCTGTAGTTAGATATACTTCTATTCGAGTTCTTCTAACTTTGATTGCTAAGTTCGATCTTGAACTTGAGCAAATGGATGTGAAAATGATATTCTTACATGGTGAGCTAGAAGATGAGATCTATATATGCCAGCCAGAGTGTTTTTCATTGTCAGGAATGGAAGATTGGATCTGTCTTCAGAAGAAATCATTGTACGGATTGAAACAGTCGCCCCGACAATGGTATCACAGGTTTGACACCTTTATGGCAAGCATTGGATGCACACGAAGCCTGTACGATCAGTGTGTGTATCATCAGCAACAACCTGATGGGAGTCAGGTATATCTTTTGCTTTATGTAAATGATATGTTGATCGCTGATAAAGATAAGGGGACTATTGACAGGTTGAAGGCGTAACTCAGTAGTGAGTTCGATATGAAGGATCTCGACCCAACAAAAAAGTTTTTGGACATGGAGATCGAACGGGATAGGAAGCATGGAGTCTTAACCTTGAGCCAGAAAAAGTACATTGAGAAGGTTCTAGACCGATTTGACATGAAAAATGTCAAACCCGTTTCTACTCCCTTACCAGCGCACTTGAAGCTATCCTTGAAGCTCTCACCGAAGACTGAGGATAAGGCGAGGAGTATGGCCTCAGTGCCTTATGCGAGTGCAGTTGGTTTACTGATGTACATTATGCTATATACTCGATCCGATTTGTCACAAGCAGTGTCAGTTGTTATATGGATAGACCTGGTAGAGGTCACTGATAGGCTTTGAAATGGATCCTTACATATCTTAAAGGTTCATCGGGATTGAGCCTCGTCTACAATGCAAGGCGAGATGGAGGCAACAACAATGCTGAAGGGTTCTCAGATTCAAACTATGGTGTAAATCTGGATCGTCGGAGGTCACTTACAGGGTATGTATTCACTTTCTTTGGTGGGTCAATTTCTTGGAAGACAACTTTACAGGATACTGTAGATTTGAGTACTACAAAGGTAGAGTTCATGACTATTGCATCAGCCATAAAGGAAACA
>JAOVYX010001381.1:0-12703 GCA_035668315.1 Drosera spatulata | reverse complement strand
CATCACTTGTAATGACCTTCCATAATCAACTCAACAACTCATTCACATCTTCATACGACCAAATCTGCCACGAAAATTAAGGAACATTAGTATCCAAGTGTAAAGACGCAAACTAACCTAAAAGCACAATATAAAGGGTTCAAACACAACAAAACACTAAGTTTACGCCAACAAATTATGTGTGTGTACACATATATCAAATTCCCCCAGCTAAACATTTGTTTGTAAGCAAAGCTAAAAACAATACAAAGATTCAGCTTGAAATTGAAAAACTAACAAAACTTAAAAACTCCCATAACTTGAGCATCAAAGTAATCAAAATGCCTAAAGTCGTCCTTCATCTCTATTCACAGCACATAAACTACCCCTCAAAACATCCCCTCTTATGGTCATTCACACTTAACAGATATTCCCGAGATGTAGTAAGACAAAATATTTTCGAAATTCAATTTCAAAATTCATTTATTCCACCGCGTTACTTCCTTATGTTCAGAAATGCGTCCGACATGGGCCGCTCCAAAAGCCACCAAGATCTCAAAAGAGGTTTAGATTTCGTATTGGATATATGTCTTTTTCTTTTCACACTCATCTTATTGAATATCATGTCTCCCTTTTATACGTAGATGATAATTTTGATTACAGAGGTAAGGGACATGGTACTTTTGAAGCTTTTTGCTTGTTTTAAATTACTTTGGTAATTTTTATTTTATTTTTTTGAGTAGATTTAGAACATTCTCCAATAACCAAAAATAGTATAAGGGTCACCGTAGAAGACGGGTGCTTTATAAACAAAATTTTTTTTTTTCAAAAACTCATACCACGTCTCCTATAATCGGTGGATAAATGAAAAGATGACATAAAAGGAGAACATAGAGGTTTTTTACTCTTTTTTTTTTGTTTTTAATAAAAATGTCTTTTTGCGGTGCGAGTCACCATTAAAGCACTATCTACACATGAGAGGGTCATATCATTGGAATGTAATAGAACCGTGTTAATAAAGATTCATGACTTCCTTAGAAACGATATTCAAACTACATGTATTAGTGCAACAATTATCAAGGCATAAATCATCATTTTACTTTGCTCAAGTCATTGATTTAAAAATATAACACAATTTTTTTTATCAAATTATATATATTTTTTAAAGTTTCACAAGATCAACAAAAGCAAAATCAATGAAAATAAGGAATTAGACTAACTAATCCCTTCCCCAAGTTAGAACTGTATATTGTTCTCAATGTAAATAGGTGTGAAGCGCAAAGGACAAGATACATTTGTTAAGTTCAAGAACGGGGTGGAAAATGTCCTTGGGACACATGCCAGTTATAAATCGCTCGCACCATGTCATCTGCGGGTCAAGCTTGAAACTCCAATTATTATTGAATAACACCAATTGTGTAATTCTGCTACTCAACTTGTTGTTCAATCCGTTCAAGTGCCTCCTTAAGGTTCCGCTGCTTCTCTATTATTTGTTGTAACTTTGAATTGAGAGCAATGAAACTACACGGAGGTGGCGAAGGCAGTGGATGTACAGGGTTTACAACATGGACTCATCTTCTTCTTCCATCCAATGTTGTACTTTATCCACATGAATTTCCCGCCCTTGTGGTGAAACATCGGAATGTTGCTGTGCCAATGACATTCCTGCCTAAAAAAAACTCACATTGCACAAATATTAATGAACGAACCTTCCTCTCTCGCAATATGAAAGAAATAATCAGAAAAGTGGCTACAAGAAGGATAAAGCATACATATAGACGCGTAGAGACATTGAAGAAAGAAAATACTATCAATGGAGTTAAACTGAAAATGAAATACATGAATAGTCACACACCCACAAACTAATCTAAAACAAGTCCTAAAACGCATAGACATGAAAAATAAGGGCTAAAATATATGAAATCACATGGGTGGTGATGACGGTGATGGCCAGTTCCATTAAGGGAACTGGTCGAAGAAAGCACTCTGACGCCCTTCCATGCACTGAAGGGTAGTCATCATATCCAGCAAACACTCGTCCATCAAATCAATACGTTCTCTTTGACGTCGTTGCTCCTCTACTATGGCTATCTGACTCCCTTCTAACCTCTGTATTGCAACCTTCAGTCATAATGAGAACTGGATGATAGATTGTCGTGCTGAAGTGGAGGTGGCTGGGAGTAATGAGGCTGCTCGTACTGGTGCTGCTGCTCATAGCCTCCACGATAGACAATTGGAAAACCCAGTCGGTACCGTGAATAGTCAATAGGCTCGTGATCAGGTAGAACAGGTGGGTTAGGCATCTCAACATCCTGAAGTGCAGCTATAGGATATGGTGGTGAAGCAGCTTTGGGCTGAGCAGGCTCTCCGGTCTGAAATCTCGATAATCCCTAATTCTTGGGATCTCTAACAGTCTACTCACGTGTTGGGAGTGAAAGAAATCTCTTAGGCTCACACACATCTCTTTGATAAAGATAATAATCTTTTCCCTCTTTCTTCAACATCCCTGAGTTTCTTTAGTAGGGTGATGTCAATGGGATCTATGGGCCTATCTGCCTCAATAGCATTCAAATCAACCCTGGAATTCTCCGTCAAGGGAGTAATCAAGCCTCCCACAACTATGCTCCAGTCGTAGCCATAGCGTGATACATCAGCCTGCGTGCTACAAATGCCTCCGTGCAAACATGAGATTTAGCAGACTGGTCATTAAGACCATATAGCATACAATGCAAAATCTACAGCTTCCTTTCTGAAACTGAACCTGGACTATAAACCAATGCATAGTGTGAATAGCTGGGTTACGGAGTTGAGTACTTTTAGCATATTTAGGTTCAAACACCCTTTCACCGGTGAGTCTTTCCCAGAAGGTGTTTTGGTCACTTTTAAAGTCACCAGACATGTCCCGCTCTCACCCAAGCTTAAAGTCATAAGCTGTGGAGAACTCGTTCATGTTCATAGAGCGAGGCTCACCTGCCAGCTGGAACGTAATAGCCTCCTCCTCAAGGTCCTCTGGAGGTAACTCCTTGAATGAGCAATTGATCGTGATAAGGACCTCCAAAGTGAGACTGGAGTATGGATTCCATTTCTTTATGAGAAATTTACCCCATCCAAGTATCTTGTCCATCCTCTCAACATCGTTCCAAACCTCGATCCTCCTCAAGTCATCCAAATCAAACCATCATGTTGGAAGCATTGTCCTATTCTCCAGTTTTCTAAGCCGGTAATGATTCACTCGTGGTATCTCACAAGTTAATTGATAAGGGATAAGTTGTTCCTCTTTATCCCCGACTCGATCCGGAATTGGTGGATTTGAAAAGGAATCTGGATCTCTCCTTGACCATTTAGCCATCATCTTAACTCGTCGAGGTGGATTTGACATGTTAAATTATCCAAAACCGGTTTTGCACCTATATGGAAATTGCATAAAATAATCAAAATGGGTCGAATTCATTCAATCCAAGGCCAGGAACGCGTTCTCATCATCGAATAAATATATGTAGAGTATTGATTCAATCAAAACTAACTAGAAATCAACATTTTATACCTAGGGATTTACGAAATCAAATCGATAAGACCACTCGAATCAAAGTGTTTCTGGACGAATGAAAGCTTAATGCAAGTGCATTTGATGGTTCAGGAGTGAGATTGAATCATTTTCGAGAGATTTCAGGTGAGTTGGTGTGAAAAGGTTGAGAGGAATTTGCGTTTGAGATTGTTTGGAGTGAAAATGTGATGAAAACATGAGGATTTTGGGTTTAATGCACAACATAAACTGTGTAACGACCGCTATGGCCCCTCGGTAACGGTCGTTACACTGAGGCACTGGTCAGGGAACGTTACAAACACCTGTAACGACCGTGACATGGTCTTGTAACGGTCGTTATAGACCAGAAATAAGGCCATTTGATTTTTAAAAGTCCAATATGGTCCATTATGTATCTAACTCATTGTAAACACTTAAAGTACATCATTTGTGATGTGTTCCGCCAATTTTCGTAGATCAAAACCCTCTGTACGATTTTATAAAGATAGAACAAAACAAACGAAGTAAAAACTAAACTAGTGAAAACTTAAAAACATGGGTTGCCACCCACGAAGCCCGCTTGTTTAGCATCGTTGCCTCGACGTTGTTAAGCTCATTTAACGATTTGAAGTCTGTCTCACCACTTTTAATGGAATTTCGTCCATCCATGGTAAAACTTTAAACTCATAGAAGCGCTTAAGGCGTTAACCATTAACTTTGAAGTTTTTTTTTTTTTTTTTTCACTCTCAATTTCAACCGTCCCATATTCATAAATCTTCTTAACAACAAATGGTCCTTCTCATCTGGATCTCAATTTCCCAGAAAATAATATCAAACGTGAGTTATAAAGAAGAAATTTATTGCACATTTCAAAATGTTTTAGAGAAACATTTCCGTCATGAAGTTTATTGAATTTCCCTTTATAAAGCACCGCATTTTGATATGCGTCATGACGTATTGATCCAGCTCAGATATTTGTAGTTTTCTATTTTTCATACAATCTCCATATTTTAGATTCGTCTCTTTTATGGTCCACCAAGCCTTATGTTCAATTTCAACAGGTAGGTGACATGTTTTGTCATAAACAAATCTATAGGGAGACATCCCTATTGGAGTTTTAAACGCTGCGCGGTATTGCCCATAAAGCATCATTTAATTTATTTCGCTTCAATCTTTCCTTTTTGGATTGACTATTTTCTCCAAAATATTTTTAATCTCTCGATTGGAGACTTCACCTTGTCCGCTTGTCTGTGGATTATAAGCTATGGAAATTCTATGTTGAACATTATATTTTTTTTCAAAAGGGTGTCCATCAACTTATCGCAAAAGTGGGTTCCTCTATCGCTAATAATAGCCTTGGTACGTCAAACCTGTTAAGAATATGATTTTTCACAAAATTGACAACCACTTTAGTATCATCAGTTCTTGTTGGAGTAGCTTCCACCCATTTAGAGACATAGTCAAGTGCGAGTAAAATATAGTTATAACCTTTTGAGCTCGAAAATGATGCCATAAAATCAATACCCCATATGTCAAATACTTTACATGCTAGGATGTATTTTTGAGACATTTCATCTCTTTTAGTTATTTTGTTAGTTTTTTGACATTGCTCACAACTTTTCACAAACTTATACATATCCTTATTCAAGGATGTCCAATAAAATCCACATGATAAAATTTTATGAGGTGTTCGTCTCATTCTAAAATGTCTAGCAACATCATAGGAATGGCAATGCTGTAGAACTGAATTAATTTCATGATTAGATGTACATCGTCTAATTACCTTATCAGCACAGAATTTCACTAAAATTTGGTCATCCCAGAATAATATTTCGTATCATTCTTAATCTTGTTTTTCTTTTTTCTCGGAAGGTCACTTGATAGCTTCTTGGTAACTAGATAATTTGCAAGATTAGCATACCAAGGAGAGTAGTCATGTGTAGAGTATAGATACTCATTCAAAAAAAAAAAAATCAGAAATTGGGATAGACTTTTGAGTATTTGTTATGGGCGATAAATGTTCAGCAACATAATTCTCAGTACCCTTCTTATCTCTAATCTCTATATCAAACTCTTATAGTAGAAGAACCCATCTCAAAAGACGAGGTTTCGATTCTTTCTTTTTCAAGAGATATTTTAGAGCAGCATGATCAGAGAAAACAATTACTTTAGTTCCCAATAAATATGAACGAGGTTTTTTCAAGGCGAAAATAATTGCATAAAGCTCTTTCTCGATAGTAATATAATTACATTGAGCCTCATCAAGGGTCTTGCACGCATAATAAATTACGTGAGGTACTCAATCCACTTTTTGATCAAGAACAGCCCCCACAGCTTTGTCGCTAGCGTCACACATAATTTCAAATGAATAATTCCAATCACGGGGTTGAATAATAGGAGCATAATCCAATTTTTCTTTCAAAGTATCAAAGTCATTCTTATAATTATCATCAAAAATAAAGTCAGACTCCTTTTTTAGTAAATTATTTAAAGAATTTTTTATTTTTGAAAAGTCTTTAATAAAACTACGGTAAAAACCGACGTGTCCTACGAAAGCACGTACTTCTCGAACGTAAGAGGGATACGATAGAGATTATGACTTTCACTTTTGCATGGTCTATCTCCAATCCCTTAGCGGAGACGACATGTCCCAACACAATTCTCTTTTATACCATGAAATGGCATTTTTCATAATTAAGTACCAAATTTCTCTCGATACACCTGTTCAATACCATTTCAAGATTTTTCAGATATTCATCAAATGAATTGCAATAAAAAATAAAGTCATCCATGAAAACTTCAAAAATATGAGAAATATAATCCGAGAAAATTGACATCATACACCTTTAGAATGTAACCGGTGCATTGCATAAACCAGAAGATATACGCCTATATGCATAAGTACCAAAGGGGCATGTGAAAGTTATCTTTTCTTGGTCTTCAGGAGCAATTATTATTTGTTTATAGCCGGAATAACCATCCAAAAAATAATAATAAGACCTTTCAATTAATCTCTCACGTATTTGGTCCATGAAATGTAACGGAAAACGATTCTTTCCAGTTGCTGAATTTAATTCACGATAATCAATGCATACTCTCCAGCCATTTTGAATTCTTGTGGCGATCATTTCACCATTATCTTTCTCTATAGAAGCAAGTCTTGTTTTCTTAGGCACAACATGAATTGGACTGACCCATTAAAAGTTGGTAATTGGATAAATCACTGCAACATCGAGCAATTTTAAAATCTTATTTTTGACAACCTCTATCATGGGCGGATTTAATCGTCGTTGAGGCTCACGAGATAGTTTTGAATTGTCTTCTAATAAAATTCGATGCATACAAGTGGAGGGACTAATTTCTTTGATATCAGCGATTGTCCAACCTATTGCTGTCTTGTGTCTTTTTAAAACATCCTAAAGGTTCTTCTTGAGAATTTGTCAATTGGTTTGAAATAATGATGGGTAAATTTTTTCCATCTCCCAAGTATGCATATTTTAATTGAGCTTGTAAGGGTTTGAGCTCGGGATTTGAAGGATATACCATAGAGGGTTGAATTTTATCATGATTTGCTAGTAATTTAAGTATTTTCACCTCTTCATGATTTTTTAATCTTTTTTCAAGGAATGTCAAATCATGATCTTAATTTTTTAAATAGAAAATCTTCTTCCTCCCCATCAATTTGCATAATTGCCTTCATAAATTCATACTCATTTAAATTGAATAATAGTGATATAAAGGAATTTATTGAGCAGACTGAAAGAGCTTCATCATTTGGATGTTTCAAGACATCAAAAATATTAAAAATAACTGTATCGCCAAAAAATTCCATGGATAATATGCCACTATTCACATCAATTTTTGTATTGACAGTCCTTAGAAAAGGTCTCCCTAACAAAATTGTAGTATGTGAATTTGAACTTAATCCATCATCTGTTTTCAAAATATAAAAATCAGCGGGAAATACTAGCTCATTCACCTTGACCATTCACCTTGACCAAAACATCTTCAATTACACTTATAGGATGTGCAATGGACCTATCAGCAAGTTGAATAACAACTCCGGTTGACAGTAATGGTCCTAAATTCAAAGAATTATAAATTGATAAGGGCATCACATTAATTGATGCTCCTAAATCAAATAGGCATCCAGAAATTTCCGCACCTCCTATCGTGTAAGGAATTGTAAACATGCCAGGGTCCTTTTGTTTTTGAGATAGTCTCTTCTGTAAAACAACAGAGACATTCTCACTAACCATAGCACCGTCTTGACCCTTAAGGCGTCTTTTATTGGTGCATAGCTCTTTCAAAAATTTAGCATATCTCGAAATTTGCTTTATTGCATCCAATAAAGATATATTCACCTCTAGCTTCTCGAAGAGTTCAAAAATATTTTTCTCTACTTCAGTCTTTTTATCCTTCGTCAGACGACTCACAAATAGAGTAGATGAGGTTTGTTTGATCACTGTTTGGTTAGAATTATTTTTCTCAATTATTTGGGGTTCGTCATGACTTCCGTCATGATCATTACCACTTCTATTTTGAACTTTCAATTCATCTTCAACTTTCCTCGATTTTGGTTCATCTTCGACTCCTTTCCACTTCTCAGCATTATACCATTTGCATTATCTCATGAATTAAGTGATTGAGAAGGAAGTTTATTACTCATTTGAGCCTTCAACTGGCTCATATCAGAGGCTAGTTGACTGACTTGGCTTCGAATATCTTGAATATCGGCTTTAGATTCCTTAGCATTTTTTTGCATAGCCATTTGAGCTACAGCCATAGGTTTAATCATATTTTCAAGTGACATTCCACCTGAATTGCCCTGATTAGTTGAAAAATTATTCTGTGGCACCTGATAAAATTCAGGAGGAAATTTTTGTTGTTGGGGAATAGAAGGTGCATTATTTTGACCTCCCCAACAAAAATTTGGATGAATCCTCCAAGGCTAATCTGCATTATAGTTCCACCGATATTGCCTTGGTTGATTTGGTGAGCCTGAAAATCCCACAGCATTACCTTGCTCTTCTTGTAACATAGGATAAGAATTAGTTGGATGTCCTATATTATAACAAATTCCACAAGCTTTTACTTGTGGAATGTTATTATTTGTAGTCATGACTCTAGTAAGCAAATCAGTTAATTGATTAGGCTTTTTGTCAGCAGAACTAGAAACGAGGATATTTCTTGGACATCACGAGAATGTTCATCATCGCGATTGAAATCTTGAGAATTGACGGCCATCTTTTCAAGAATTTGACGTACAACTCGTGGTTGTTTGTCTTGAAGATCACCCCATGCTGCATCGACCAATCCTCTGTCTGCTGTAGAGAGTCCTTGATAAAAATATTGTATGAGAAGATTTTTTGAGAATTGATGATTTGGATAGCTTGAGCATAAACGTTTAAAACATTCCCAATACTCGTGTAATAATTCCCCCTTTTTCGTCTGACAAAGCAGATCTGCTTCTAAATAGTCGTGATTTTAGAGGTGGGAAAATATCTATAGAGCAATAGGGATTTCATATGCCCAACGTATTTACTGTTCCCTTAGGTAAGTTATAGAGCCAATTTTTAGCGGCATCTTGGGCGCTAAATAGGAAGGCTCTAAGCTTAATGACTTCGTCAGTTACTCCTTCTGGTATCATGTTTGCACAAACTACCCTAAATTCATTTAAATGCCGATGGGGGTCCTCAGCAGGCAAACAATGAAAAGATGATAATTTATGTAAAAATCCAGAATTAAGTTTAAAATTTCCTTAAATATCAGGAAACACGATACACAATGGAGGTTCATTTGTATCATCAT
The DNA here is from genome assembly GCA_035668315.1 of Drosera spatulata. Classification (NCBI taxonomy): domain Eukaryota; kingdom Viridiplantae; phylum Streptophyta; class Magnoliopsida; order Caryophyllales; family Droseraceae; genus Drosera; species Drosera spatulata. Next base: position 3,390 of record JAOVYX010001381.1, on the reverse strand, counting down.
ATTCAGGTAACTCTCTCAATGTGCGATTATCAATTTGAGGTTCTATAGCTAGCTTGAACATTTTGTGCATTCTGATTATTTTGATTATTTAGAGGAATGTTGGCTTGATTGTCGGTCGTATCTAAATTTGCGAATTCAATTGAAATAAATTATGTCAATCGTTGATATTAGAGAATGAGGAAAAATGATCAGAGATCAGACCATGTGTAGTTCTAAAATCAGGAAGTCTCCGTTCTTTTCAGTTTTAAGAATAGTTATCTCATGATTGGTCCAAATCGGATTCTAAAAACCATTAAGTATTACCACCTATTTTTATGGATTTTTTGAGTTTTATTCACCTAAATGTGAATTTGACTGATTTCAAATTGTTCATTTCATTCTATTCACCTAAGTGTGAATTTTGGTTGAGGTCAATTATTTCCTTCTAATCAAAGATTTTGTGAATTTTGTCTAGTTTATCAAATTATAAACTATGATCAAATCTTAGATACTAAGGCAACTGATGTGTGTGTAAACACGCATAATTTGTTGACGTAAACTTAGTGTTTTATTGTGTTTGAGTCCTTTACATTGTGCTTTTAGTTTAGTTTGCGTCTTTGAACTTGGATATTGTTGTTTCTTTGTTTTCGTGGCAGATTTGATCGTATGAAGATGTGAATGACTTGTTGAGTTGATTATGGAAGGTCATTACAAGCGATGATGTGAAGATGAAGCTTTGAGCGTGATCTTGGACGTGATTTAAAACTGTTTTTGTTGATCTAAGACGAAGATTTAATGCGTTAATAATTTGTGGATACGTTCGTGATCATTTGGTGATGTTTCGATGCTAAATGGATGTGATTCTGAGCTGTAACGATCAAGCCTTTCCATTGTAACGACCATTATAGCGTTTGGAGGTCATCTCTGGAAGTCAAATCCCTATAACGACCGTTACACAGGTCAGCGTACCAGATTTGTTTATGTTATTTAAATTTGAGATTTGTAGGAAATCTTACTAAAAGGTTCAATCATAACTTGAACTACGCTTGACTTCATCTTGAACTCCGCAAGTATATAGGCTATCACTAAGCGATTCGATCAAAATATTCGCACTCCCTTTGGCTTTTCCCTAACGTTTCGTGTAGGACAATGAATCAGACAACACAAAAGGAATCCCAGACTATCTATCAAAGGAAACCTTCTTCGAAAGAAAAAACCGCATCTAATGCGATGGTGACGGATGCAAGCAGCTAACGCAACCTTCCCGCCACTTAACCAAGCTCTCGAGTACTTTGTCCGTGAACTTAGCCTTATCTAACCCTTCCTAATCGAGGATCAGTTAGGTGATGACTTTTCAAGCCGCAGCATTCGATATTGCACAAGCTATGTGGCTCAAGCTTAAACCCTGAAGCTGGCATTCACAAACAACCGTCATAACCTTGCGGGAAAAAACCACGGGACGATAGTATAAATAGTACAAATAAAAGGATAAAGAGATTTACGTGGAAAACCCTTGCGGAGAAAACCATGAGCGATCGACGACGACGAAGAAATACAGTAATCAATCGAGGAGGTACAAATGAGGTATCTTATCATCAAGAACTCCACCTAAGAGAATTGAGTAGGTAAACACTTCTCACTTTATATATTCTCAATACTAATGTATTTAGTAGATGAAAACACCAAAAGAGCTCCCGTGCGATCCCTCTGCCAATGCATTGCCTATGCTTTGCTTCCACTACTTTGTCCCCTTTGCCATTGCTTAATATATAAGCAAGCAAGTTTGCCTTCCCTGGATAGAAATAAAGCATGGAGATAAGGAAGTCCCACATGGCCCAAAACTGAATTGTATTTGTTGACTAAGTAAGCCGAGCACGTCAAAAGAGAATGAGCAATGAGCACTTCAAGTTTTATTTTAAGACATAAAGACAACAGTTAACATGTATAATTCTTCTGTTGGCGCAGCAGTGATATGTGATGACACTTACATTGTGGAGAAAGCACCTCCTTAATATGATAGCATTTTTTTTCATATGGTAGGGGTTGTTGTATTGCATGAGATGTATGGGATTTAGTCGTGCTTAAAGAATATGTGTAGAGATGAGAATGCTTAGATGAAGTGCTTGAAGCTATTAGTAAAGACAAGATGAGCAACACAAAGCTAGTGTGCTATTGCAATTATTTTAGAATTTCTGAATTTCACAGCATTAGGTCGAAGATCCTTTGCATATGATTTAGGAAGCGAAAAAAGAAGAGAGGGAAGTGAAAGGATATCTCACATCAATTTGTATAGTATGAGAAAAATTTTAAAATAATAGGATCTAATAGATACAGGGAGTTTAACATCTCAGTATGCTCAGTATGTTTGTGCTCTTCTGCTTTTCTTCTGTGTTCGATGCTCATATGGAAATGCTGTTTGGAACACCCATTCCAGTCAGTCGGTTTTGAAAATGGTTTCAGCACTCCATATGACACAATCCCTGCATCGCGTCTGTTTTTCAGGTTCTTGTCTGCATTTCTTTCATCAATCTTCTCCTCCAATGATTTCAATCTTCTGTGGAACCTTTCAAATGCATCTTTCACTTTCAAGTCTTTTGCCCATGATGGCTCCATCTGATCTCCTATATATTCTTCATCTGGAGAATGAGTCGATAGAATGTGCAAAACAACCATGACTTTGGTAGCTTGTATTTGGGATGGGAAGCTATCCAAAAGCGTCTGATGAGGCTTGTCAAGAAACCTATTCCACTCTTCGCCCGTCGGATCCTCTGTTGGCATTTTGTTTCTGGCTATAGTAGGCCTATTTGGGAAGTATCCTGTATATGTGTATTGAACAAAATTGACAGCTGCATGGTGAGCTGAACTCACCGATATCATCAAAGTGGTGATGGTTGATGATGATGCCTCAAATCAATGAGGCGTGTCTTCTTCTCAGCGTGGTGTTCTTCTCTGCGTGATCCTCTTCTTCTCCGTTTAGTCTTCTTCTTCCCGCGTGTGGTCCGTGTAACTTGTGTGTGTCTTGTGTGTGCCTCCCGTATTGGTTTTGGCATATAAGGAGGAAGAACTGCGAAGGTAGAGAGGTAAGGGGAAAGAGAAGCAAAAAGGAGAAGGAGAGAAGTGCGTTTCCACATTGAGTTGCATACACACATATAAAAACACATTGAGGGTTTAAGGGATTTATTTTAAAGATTATTATCTCTATCCCTGTAACACCCCCGACTTTCCGCGCCGCAAGACACGTGAGCGTTATGCCGTCACGGACCCGATCCATGACAAGGCTAAATAAACCGAATGGGTTTTAGGGTATAGAAGTCAAGGAACTATAAACAGTAAACACAATCATAGCTTACAGTCCCAAATACCTGTTTAATTACATCATTTAAGCGGAAGCTATGCAGATCGTTTATTATA
>JAOVYX010001380.1:0-12705 GCA_035668315.1 Drosera spatulata | reverse complement strand
TTACGTACTAACTTCAACACCCATTACACCCGAGGTCATCAAAACACATCATCTTGCTCTGCCACACGTTTTCACCGCTGTCCGGCGGACCTTGGCCGGAAGTTGGCCGGAAGTTGGCAGGAAAAGCTAGTTAAGGTGTTTTAACGTTCGTTTACGTCCAAATCTCGAAACCAAAGGCACCTGACACCACCAAGGCACTTCATCTCACTCTGGAATCCCTCTGTTATCGTTAACCAGCGGGCTACAGCCGGAAGTTGGCCGGAAACTCCTTGGAGTTTTCTTCTCGTCTTGTTCGTGACACCATCGCGCAAGGAGCCATGCAAACCTTCTCTGCATCATTTCAACTTGTCAAAACGTTCCTTGAGTGATGGCCGGAGAGTGGCAGCATGGTCCAAGTTGATGGAGACGTGAGGACAGCGAGGCGGCAAGAGAAAACCCCGCGCGCGGCTAGCTACATCCATCGCGGCTGCCTGCTGTTCATGGTGGCTGTCCTAGCTCCCCCGGCTGCTTGGAAGGGTTAACGACGTAGCATGGCAGTGATGTGGAGGAGCTATGTAGTGGCCGGAGTAGGGTGGTGGCTTCACAAGGTGGCGCGCGAAGGTGGAGAACGAAGGCCACGCGTGCGGCTTTCCTTCCTGTTTTTCCTCCAGGGCTGCGAAGCTCCCTCTCTTCGGCCTTTTGATGATGATGAGGTGCGGTTGGTGATGTTGCTAGTGGCGGGTGAGTGGTGGTGGTTCGTGGTGGAGGATGGTGGATGGTGACGGATGATCGTGGTGTGTTTGGTGAAGTGTGGGTATGGTGCGGTTTAGTGCAGCACAAAGGAGATTCAAAAGTGGAGGGAAAGGGTTTTTGAATTCTTTGGTCCCTCGTTATATTTTCGTCAGTCTGTTTTTATCTCAGTTTCGTAATAATAATATTCCATTAATTAATTCGTGTCGATTTAATCGTATCAAACACATTAATATCGTAATCCTTTTAACGATATAACTTTCTGAGACTAAAAACCGTTACGTTATAACATTATAACGTTGATTCGTTCGTTATAAATAAACATGCGATCATAACGTCTCTCAATAATTAATCATTGTCGATTTAATTATCCCAAATATTTTATAATAATATTTCGTTTAATGATCTCAAATTTTTAGGCTCAAACCTGTGTCTGAAATGCATAATAACTTTAACGATGTAACGTTCATCGTTCATAAATTTTATTTATGCATTCGTTGCATACGCTTCGTACGTATATTTTTAACCCAAAATATATTTTTAAATTTGAAAATTTTTTTGGTTATTACAGATATGGAGGCCTTGACTATCATTACTATAAAGGATATGACGGTAATAAATGATGTCGATAATGTTTGGAGTGTCGATGGACGCATTGTTTCGAGCGTTGTTATGTGATGTTAAGTGCGCTTATGTGATTAGGATGAATCATTAATATGCTTCTAATGATAATTGTGAATGTCAGATTGACATGTTAATTCCAGAATGCTGAAACAAAAGATCCAGGTGGTCATTTCTTTTTCTTTTATTATCTTCTTCTCTCGTGTAACCTCTGGTAAGGGGATCGACACGTTATTGAGTTTCTATAACTCATGATTACTATTTTTCTATGTCTTTCCTCTTCTCTTTATTACAGAAGCAAGACTTGGACAGAAGTGTTATCTAAATTTTGATGCTAGATGTAAATTTCACAACAAAGATAATATTCTGAATAATGATTGACTACATCAAAAGTTTCTAAACTAATGATGTATAAGTGAATTTAACTTAATTCTTATGACTAAGTTAGGATATATAGTTTTTGTCGAGTTGAAATATTGGACCCAACGACAGTGACTTCATATATATCATTAATAATTAATAAAAAAATTGAGACGTTACAGAAACAAAAATAAGATTGTATGAAAAAAGATAGTGATGAAAATAAGAAAAAAAAAATGAGGGGTTAAAATCCTCATTAATTAAGCTCTCTTACTCTTTTTTCTCTTTTTTTTATTTTGAGAAGTAATTTCTCTTAATCTAGTTATAAAACAATAAATGTCTAACGATAGAAGTTGAGATTACCAAAATTACACATCATAACCATGGCAGAAAGATTGATACGCCATGACTGAGCCACTGAACAAAGATAGAACCTGGGGTCTCTCGAGGGTGGGCACATGGGCTGTTCGGCCTCATTCACTCATTGCATCACTTTGTAACATAAAAACAGAACTTGCACTCAGTTCGGACTCATTGCGTCACTTTGTAACATAAATTTACAACCCTATAATTCCACTGACGTTAGCAGCACCATAAATTGAAGATTGTAATAAAACATGAGGCCGTTTGTGGAAGACCGAGACACATTGAGCTAAGGCATCAACTGGTGATCGTCCGAGTTGTCTGATGATATCATGAGCTCAGCAGAGATTTCATATTCAGCTACACCTATACGTGATTCACCATATGCCAACCAGCCGTGTCGATATCACTTGTTTTATTCGTGAGACACAAACTCATCTTCAAATCCAGTGTAGCTCACTCCTCCATTGAGGAAGCTCCATCCGCACCATCCTCAACTTTGCCATCAGAGTCCATCTCGTTCAACTTGGCACCCGTTCGTCAGCAAGACCTTCCATATCTCTCACTTTCTCCGGACCATCTACATGACGAACCTCTCCAAGACCATTTTCAAACATAGGCCCATTCATGGTCATTTCATCAATCACGGGCTGTACAGATTCTTCCATGGAAGCAGTGCCTTGATTTTGGTATGTGCTAGATTGGTAACTCACCAGCCGTGCCTGAAACAAGGAAAAATATATTGAGACAATGTTCAAACTGTGACGAAACAAATTACTTTTGACTTCTATGAAGAGATCATAAAATCATAGAAAATTTGATGGTGTATCGCTCTATAAGAAAATATCTACTTTTAATATGATTTTAAACTAATTTCTGAAGCTCAGAATACTTGCCAATGCTCGAAGTTGGACAGCAGATATGCCAACTTATTCACTGTAAACAAGAATTCTACAACATATGAGCGGAGGATTACCTGACTGGAAGACGAGCAGTGCAGCAAACATATTATAAACTCACTCACATCTTATTTTGGATTACCTCGAAATCTAAGACCTTTCCTTAACCGAGTGTGGACCTAAGGCCATTAGTGAAATTGTGATCTACAGATTCGTGTCAATGGAATCTGCACCCCCAATTTCCAAGCCTGAAATCACGGTTTGCCTGCACGACTAGGTACATTCTGAGCTACTGAAGAAAATATTTAGCTGGTTTGGCGACCAATCTAGTCTTTACGGAGTGTGTAGCTTGTAAGCAAACCTCTTACCCTCATGAGTACTTGGTAGATTTCCATCTTGATTGGCAACGAACTATCGAGAAGACACATTAGATCATTGACTCATAGTGACCAAGCCACCATAAATTGTCTATATTACTCTGTACTGCTTTTGGCTCAACCTTGTGGTATAAGTCTCTTTGAAAAAAAATAAAAATCCAAACTCTATAGCCTCAAGTGGCAAGAGCCAACATCGAGCTGCCTAACCTTCCCATTGACAATTATTCAATGACCTCTCAATTATCATCTGACCGATGAGTGATGGCCCAACACTCAAGCACGAGAAGAACAGCGAAGCCTTTTTTACCTAGGGAAATTTAGCTCTTTCATTTCACATCACTATCACATAGTAAGGTTATACATGGACAGGCTGGGAAGCTAAGCTCTTTTTTGTCAACAAGTTCTACCAACTCTGGACGTAAAAAACGAAGTGTTTTTACCTGATATATCTGATGCATTCTGGTGTTAACAATGTGGCTCATCTCTTCAATGCAACTAACTAGATAACTTGGACCAGGATCATCAACATTCCGATGGGTTAATGGTGTGTTCTCTGTCAGAACTAATGAGAGTTGATCAGGTCTTTGAAGTAGGAGCTGGAATGTAGGTTGAAGTTCATAGCATTGTTCAAACAACGAGCGACGACAGAACACATATAGGCCGAGCCTTGCACGAGACATCGCCACAACCAGTCTTCTCACATCACGAAGGTGGCCCACAAAGCGAGTGCGCACAAGGGACAGCAAAATGAAATCATTTTGCTGACCTTGAAATTTATCAACAGTAGAAATCTGAAAATATAACAAAAGCCAGAAAGAAAAAGATATGTTAACATCATTGTAAACTGAAGAAACTCTTGCTTGTGAGACATGGCTAAGTCGTCAAATTCAATATGACCCAATTTTCTAAGTGCTAACATCAGGAGATAGATAAGTGTGCAACCAATACTAGTAAGTACAACTCTGTAGCCAATAAAGAAACCAAACTGAATAGTCACTCGGAGAAACGATGAGTCTTTGATGTGCAATGGAGGTTTAGAAATCTCTCATGCAAGCACTTATGGCCAACAAAGTGGAATGTTCATTGACCTAGGAACACTAACATGGTGAATTTTGAGTTAAAACTTAATAAAACAAAAGTTGACAGCGACAGTGAATATCTATGCAGCATTGGATTCATGGTAGAGGTGTGGGCCAAAAGGAACATGCACAACAGACCCCATCCATTCTTCGATGGTCGTCACTAAACTTGTTAAAGAGACCAAATTAACACACTTTCTACTTTCTTATCAGAAGTGTGAATAGATCGACAAGAAGCACCTGGCAAGGGATCTGTGGGGGGGAAAACCCCCCTCCTCCTAGCATTGGATCCAGAAAGTGCTAGCTCATAAACAAGTCACTACATCCAGTACCCAACATCTCTCTTTTTTTTTGAACTATTCTTTTATTATATAATTATGCAAGGTCAAAATATTAGTTCATATTGCCATGAGATTCCATTTTCAGTTCTTATTCTTATGAACATCGAAGGGAGAGCCAGATTGGCAATGATTCTCTTTCTTCTTTCCCTTTGATTCACGAGGAGAAAGGAATATTTTACTTAGATTCTAACCATCAATGACCTGTAAAGAGAGATATGATCATGAGTTTACGCACCTTGCTTGGGGGACCAATGAAGTCATACGGAACACATCGTCTGTTAACAACATCACGGATGAGAAGTTTCTGGCCGTTGTATGTAGTCAAGATAGAAATTTTATCAGCTGGGTACCCTAATAAGCGCATATAGATATAAACACTGACTATGTATTCAGCCTCCCCCTCATTTTGATAAAACCAGGGAGAAGGGGCAGTTTCCCCTCGTCCATTATAATCAGGCACATCCACTAACTGATAGTCATATGAAAACCCGGAATTTGCTCTATGAAAGAAGACACTCTCCTTCAAAAATGGAAGGTCCCCGAGCTCCCTATATCTCCAATTGTAAAGCTTAGCAATTGTTGGCCTTGCTCTACCTTGGGCATTAAGTTCGATATACGGGATACCCAGCCGCACAAATCTAGTAAACAGACTCTGATCCATGTGACTGTACTTCTGAAAAGCCATATTTTTCACAACAGGAGGCAACTGATGATGATCCCCAATCAATATGCAGCGTTTGAGACGAGCATACCCATCTTCTTGTCTCTGGAGTAACATTGGGATAAATGTCTCAATCTCCAATATCTGGGCACTTTCTTCCATCAGTAAGTTATCATATTTGAACCCTACTTGGAGAAAATCCTTCCTTTTCAGTGCTGCATGTGTGCAAGTCATTGCCACAATCTTAGCTTGTTTAGTCATGAGATAGTTAGATCTATCGACTGTTGATTTGAGTAATTCAAATGCCCTGCACTCTTCGAGCTCCTGGAACATGGTTTTCAGGTGTCGGAAGCACCCTCTAGCAGCACGCATGTCCGCATCAAAGGACTCCCCTGTAAAGATTGGCTCAGGTGCATTTCTGAAGAACTCTTTGAAGGGGAAACGATCACGAACATATGTCGGTTTGCCTCTATTAGCAGAACAATCAGCAAGAAACTGCTCCCAACGAGAGTATACATGCAGCAACCAAAAATATCCAGCAGTTTCACAAGTATAACCTACATCCCCTGGCAGCTGAAGAGAACGAGCAAGTCTTTCTACCTCACTAAGCAATTCCAAACGTCGAACAAGCATTGCATTTACACGTCCTTGCCGACTGAAATCCATATCAGTAGCTAATTCCTGTTCTCCTTGACCCAATCGAAGAAGATAACGTGCAGGTACATCCCTCTGGAGACATTGGATAGAGAAAAGCAAAATTAAATCACTGTTTAAAGGTACAAATTATCAATGTAGAGGGGAAATAAGAAAAACTCATACACCTATACCTGCATTATCTTCTCAAACAGATCATTCAAAGCCTGATTCGAGTGAGTAATTATCAGTGTTCTCTGGGAAGGACAGTTGTGATACAGAACATTTAAGATCTGCACTGCAGTGTCAGTTTTCCCAGTACCTGGTGGACCTACAACCATCGTCAAACCAGGCTGAATCCCGGAGATTATAGCACCAATCTAAACAGAACAAAATCGGAGGTTAAACCAAGCAAGCAGAAGATTGGCTGTCACAAATGTAACAAAATACGAAAAGAAACATAAGCTGAGGTTAGAAATCGGAATGGTACAAACATGCTCACAACTTTATACAAAAGGCTCTCATATCTTCAAAGGTGTCATGAATATGCCAATACTGAAGAGTAACGGTGGTGTTACAATAATGGTGTGCACTACATTGTGTCAACTAATTCGCCTAAAAGGTTTAATTAACGTTTGAAAAATGACTGTTGAGATACTAATAGTATCAGGGCCAAGTTGTGGCATTTGATAAGAAGTTTGAATCTTGCAATCCCCAATTGTTGCAGCAAGTCGATACATTGCCCACGCATGAAGCACACAAAGGACATTAGTATGAGGGACTGAGGGAGCGTCCAGATAGTAATAATATTCTGGATTTTCTATCCTAAACTCGAGCTTTTAGTTGTTCCACAAATAAAAGACGAAAAATAGAGAGGCTAAATCACCTATTTAGTCTACATAGACCTAGGGATTCAATAGCAAATATCTAGCGACAGACTAATTTCTTCCATGATTATCTTCATTTATTTCTTATCGATGTCTCCATTAGCCATCACCATTAGTCATATATTGTAACCGAATGTCAACTTTTCCCCATGGTGTATTCTTCTTAGCAACAAACCAAGCTGAATAATAAGAACGTGTTGGAAAAAAAACAAACCTAGGAACCGTTCAGTTTGCAAGTACCTGAGTAGGAGTAAATCTGACTGAGTTCTGTTTCGGCTTATCCTGGGGGTACGGACCAGGATCAGGAGGAACATACGCCTCAACAATAAGTTTCTCTTGGCCAGCAGTATCAACATCCTTTTTCAAAGCCACATCAGGTTTATTGCTTGCAAGAGAATGGGCATGGCTCTTCAATGTTTTTGGCAGCTTGATTCGAAATGGGGGATGGGGACGCAAGTTTTCTGTGCCATCTGTGTTTACAAAAGAAACCTAAAAGGCCAACATGGAGCAAATTACACAAGTTAATATCACCATATAAACCCAAAGATAGAAATATGACTAATTAAGAGCATGCAAAGAAATTAAAAATACCTGGAAATCTGGGAAAGCCTCCATCAAATGATCAGCATCAAGAAAAGTGTCCTTGAAGTCCACTGTCTCCAAAATGTTGGGCATTTTAGTCCATAGTGCAGCTGATGGATTCCCATAACCCAAGAATATGTTATGCAGCCAATCCGGTACTAAGCAAGTTTCATTCATTAGATCTCTAATTGATTCCAGGATTGCTTTGAAATTGTTTTCCTTTGGCTTCCTTCGCATCAGAATGTTAAATGAACCATAAACATCTTCAGCGCCTTTCTCTGCAATGTCAGTTGCATCCATATGGTACTGGGCTGTGTCTAGCGCAACAGTCACAGTCCTTAATTCACCTTTTGGAGGCTTCCACTCGTCACGCTTAACTCTTCCAGTGAAATCATTCATTAGAGTTCCATCTTCATCACGGATCTCAATAACTTCACAGCCACGTACATACTGTAGGCCAAGTTTCTGTGGGACAATTGCCTTTGCAGCTTCTTCCGGACTTAGTGGTTCAAATGACGGGCGTATGCACAGCAAAAACAACACGTCATGTTCTTTAAGGGCATTCCATTCTGACCTAATATGAGTTTTATAGCTAGAAATACTGAAATTAATCTCCGCCGTAACCGCAGCAGGCTTAACTTCACCAATATTTGGTTGTTTCACCTCAGTGATCTTAAACTCTTTAATTGGAACTGCCATTCGAGACCAGCCACGGAAAGCAGTTTCTCCTTCATTATTGATATATGCAAGAAGATGAGGCACAGCTTCCTGAATATCCTCACGAATTTCATAGGTTGACTCAAGACGGAAAAGATTGAAATTTCTAAGCAAGTAATCATGAAGCGTTAGAAATTGGAGGTTCAGTTTTGGAAGTGCCAGACACCCCTCTCCGGAGTAGTTTATGCTAGGTACAAGGCTCTCATCCCACATCACTTGCTCATTGGGATAAAGAGGGAGTGCATTAATGGCCTCTCTTTGAGACTGTTGCTTCTGGAAAAAAGACACCATGACTTCAATTAAAAAATCAATCCTCTCTGACCACGGGTCGTCTTTGGAGACCAACTTTAGCTGATTTCAGGGAAAAAACACGCGCACACACACACACATAATCAATCAGTAATGTACAGATATTACAGAAAAGTATCTATTTACAACATACTTTATTCCAAGGTATGATACAACATATTTTATTCAAAGAGGTTCATACCTTGGAGCAAACTAAGTCTTGCAGTTCATCAGGAGAAAGAACAGACAGTTTTTTCGTGAGTTCACCCCGTCTATGAATCGCACCAATATTTGTCAAAGCCAGATCCCTTAGCTACAAAGAACACGAAAGGAGTTAGTAAACCAAAATCTCAGTTTCTGAAGCTTGGTCTAGAAACATTTACCAAATATATTCTAACCTTGGGAATCTTTTTGAATGCAAGCAACTGGAATGACTGAAACCGCTCATAGTGAGATTGAAGCACTTCATCATCAGCCAATTGTGTCCCTTCATGATCACTTATTTCAAAAGTCTCATAGAACTGTAACAAGTCAACTAATTGAGAAAAGAGCTTTCCCTTCTCATGGGTATATAGTGCACTCAAATGACATTTGGCAACCACCGCAACATCAGCCACAAGAGGTCTCAAGTACCTGCAGCACCAAAGTCCCAAAAAACAGCTAAATTACCCAAGAAAAAGAGGGCGCGGATGTAAATCGAAGTTCACAACAATGGAACAAAATTAGGTTAGGAATCTTTATAATTACTTTTTTCGCTATACAAAATTAGGTTAGGAATCTTTTGATAAAGTTATATAACTGAAACAATCAGAAAGCAATAAGCCAATTGGTAACTCTAGCTGGCTAATATAGAAGCATATTTTACCAGGCAGCTAGCTCCTTTAAAAAAAAAAAAATGCACTCAGATATGCCAAAAGGAGCGCAGTTCTACCAAGAAGATCAGGAATAACACCATAGCAGGGATATATCTTTGAAGGTTTCTGATTAAAAGAAAAAGCCTTACACATAGTGTTTAACAATTTGAAGGAACAATTTGATCCCAACGGAAGAGCAGAGAAGAGCTTAAGAGAGGAAGGTCCAAGGTGTTTTGCATACAGTTGAAGAGGGAAAAAAAAAAAACAGTGAGCCCTCTTTGCTTCCATTTTTTATGACATAATTGGACATATAGAAAATCAGGTATCATGGTGAGCATAGTTCTCTGATCACAATCAATTCAATGAAAGGGAAAAGTGGCCAGCAACCCTAAAATTCGGTAACTGTAGCAAACAGTAGGGTAATTCTTGAATGGAAATAAACAGAACATTTTCAACTTTTTTCTTTTTAGGCCAAAACAGATGTGGCAAGTTTGTTTTAATTTCAGAAAAACTGCAATACTTTAGAAACAAGGCGACGTATCAGAAATTACATGGCTTTGTTAACATGAGTGCACAAATATGTTTCTGCTTGTTTCCCATGAAATCAATCCCTCTACAACAGACTGAAGAAAATAAGATATGTAATTGGATGAAATAACTGCATTATTTCAAGATTCTATAGTATTGTTGTCTACAGGAAAATAAGACACGTAGTCAGTGAACCTGTCACATCAAAATGTTCCCAAAAAATAAAAGTTTTGGGTCTTTAGACTCATTTAAAACAGTCAAGAATATGCCAACAAAATTGAATTGGGCTTTAGACTCATTTAAAACAGTCAAGAATATGCCAACAAAATTGAGTATTGCTTCACAATATATTTTTGGGGAACTTATTTTTTACTCTCTATTTGAGTTTCATTTACGATTTACTCCCTCGTATACTACATTTTGATTAGGGTGTATTACATGTCATATGTATATATACTGCAATTTATTATCCATATACTACAATTTGCACAACAGGGAGCAAAGTGTAAGAAAAACTTGATTTGGGGAAACTTATTTTTCTCTCAATTTGACGGATATTTATTTATTATATTATATTTATATTTATTATTCACCAGAGAAGAACAGAAATCAATGGGGGAAAAAAAATGGCCCCAACTCACCTTCGTGTCGGCAGTTGGCTCAATAGATCAATGAGGAACTCCATGAACCTCTCACAAAATAGAACACATGCATCATCCACTTCATAATCATCACCAGGAAATACCTTCGAATCAAGCACCTGATACGTAGCATGTATTGTCAAGTGTACTACCCTGCACAATGAAATGAACTATCAAAGTATAAACTGTGCAAGAGATTACCTCCAAAAACTCCGAAAGAAGATTCCTCAAGAACTTCACCTCCAGCATATTTGCAAGGTCCCAGTTCCCTTCACCCTTCTTCTTGGCCTCCTTAGCTTCTTTTTTTGTCATTCTTTTCCATTTCTTTATCAACTCTGGGTTAAGACAGAGCTCCATCTGAATTTAAACATGTTAGACACAGAGTCCATAAGATCAGCAAAGCCTATAACACAAGCCGAAACAAAATTGATGCACAAGTCCTACCTGAAAGCGACCATATGACAAGCTATGCCATCCTTGTAGGCTCGCTAATCTCAGAACAGTCCCACTGACAATTTCATCTTCCAAACTCTGTAGGCCATAAGAAAGTATCCTGGTCATAACTTATATAGAAGGAAATCATAAGTAATTCTTCTACTTCACGAGGAAAGCTAGAGGAATCACTACGGTAATGTTATATATTACTTCCTTCCTCCCTCCATATCAAAAGTTGCAATGCACATGCAATATGGAGAGGGGGTTTGTCAAGATAAATTTTAAGTAGCATCACGGGATGATCAAACACCATTCTACGCAAATTTATCCTATAATCCCTAATGATTGTTTAGGTTAGACACTTTCATCACCTGTTAAAAAATAGTTTGGTTGCATTGTCATGAAGGGTTACCTCAGTCGTAAGAAATCTTTCCCAAACAATATTGTCAAGGGTCCACACTCCCTCAAGGCATCCCGGAATAGTTTCTATGTATTACAGCAAGAATAAGGTTGGGTACATCTCGCTTTCACATACCATGTACAGAGAGAAGTATCCTGGTTGTTGTCTTTTTGCCATTACAGAGCATCTCAAAATGCGTGTCGAATAGGCCGTGTTGTTAAATATGATGCAGTATTTTTGGACGGAAAGAATAGAATAAAGACAAATATGCTTTAGTAACTCCAAGATGAAAACTATACAACCCTAAAGGCTATGTTTGTTATTTTCCAAAAGGAAGAGAGATGGAGTAACTATACAGCCCTGGGGTTGGGGGCGGGGCGCCGGGGGGGTTGAGAGTGGGAAATAAAGGTATAGTGTTTAGAGTTCATGCAACAAAATTACGAGAAGTACACAAGAACAAATGGATTTCGCCATTGCATCGTTTGTTTTTGTAAGGAAGCACTTGCTTTAACTCGAGTCAAGGCTTTCTTTGTCATTTCAAAACATTTTCTCTAACTCTCTCCCCTCCCCTCCCAATCTTCTCATTTTAGGGAGGAGAACTTAAACCCACTTTCTCTCCCATTTTCTTCCCTAATCTCTCTCTTTCCCTTGTGAAAAATTGCACAAACAAATGATAGATTAAATCATTCCCCTTTCCTCCCCTCCCCTCCTTTTTCAATCTCACAAAAACAGCCTAGTAGCTACTGCTTTTGCATCAAGAGTGCATTACTCCCTCAAAGACTCCCCAATGCTTGAATATTGGGATTGTGCACATACACTTTATATGTCTGCTAATAGTTTAATTAACATTAACACCTCCTATTCAAGCATACTAGTTTGAAAAACCGGGTACTTCATATCTGATGAAATTATGCAGGAACAATTCTTCGAAACTCCCTTTTTGTAGGGACAATTGAACAGTAAGTAGCTGGTCAGAAAATCTGAGAAAGTCGGTATACTACTTGGTTTGGGCATGATCTACAACAAGAAATCCTACTGAAAGAGCATCAGTCTACTGCATATCCGAGAACCAACCAAAAAAACTTTCTACAAAATATGTCGATGGGTATGATAAATCATCAACCACATAACCCCCCCTCCCCTTTCCAAAACCAAAAAAAAAACCAGCACCACGACCACCCACCATGCGATGGAAATTTAGGTTAATTTCAAACAGTGTAAGATGCTATCCTCTAATAGAGAAGACACACTTAGCAATCAATGTATCAATAATATATATGAGAAACACCTATATAACTCTAGTCCTCCAC
>JAOVYX010001379.1:0-12705 GCA_035668315.1 Drosera spatulata | reverse complement strand
CAAATCAAACAAAAAAGAGAGAGTACCTGCAGCGAAGAAGAACTTGAACATTGACACCTTTCTCCTTGTCCGTGCGATTCGACATCCTCGAATGAGGATTAAGAGGAGAGATTACCAGATTCGGGTCTCGAATTTTGTCGATTTGGCGATTCGAAACCCTAATTTGATTCTCGATTTGGGGATTCGAAGGCAGTGTTCTCTCTTCTCTGCGTCGTTCAGCGAAATGAATTCAGTGCGATTTTGAATTTAGTGCTTTTTTCTCTCGTTTTTTGGGTTTTTTGTCTGAAATGGTTTTTGAATTTTCAGTGAGTCCGCTCTCTTGTGAATGGAGACGGTGGGGGATTGGACGGCGGAGGTTGGGAGAGGAGCGCAGATCCGACGGTTGAAAAGGGCTTTGGGGGAAAGGGTTTGGTGGGGAGGGCAACGCACATTTTTGGCCATAATATTGATTATTGATAATCTGATACTTCATACATTTCAAAATAAATACAATCATTTGTTTTGAAAAATTTATTAGGATAAATTTTGATCTTACGTCAATAATACAAATAATAAAATTCCTTAAAATACATATTGAATAATATAAAAAATACAATATTGAATTTATTCTTGAACAAAAGGAATACTAACGATAATTAATTTTCATGCCTAAATTCTTTTTTTCATGTATGCGTATTTCCGTCACCTGTATAATTTGTCAATAGATCCTCAAGTGAATAGAGTCCTTATAAGAAATGATCCATGATATACGAGAGTATTACATTTGTCGAAACACAGCCATATCATTTGCATACGTTACGCAGAGTACTTGATAACGTAAACCACATCACTATTTGACTATTTGCATGCAGAATGCCTGCCTATAGCGTTTAGCATTGATCCCGAAGCATAGCATTGGATTTGCAATTCTCCAATTCGCAAACGATACAACACATGACTAGACGTTACAAGAAGCTTTAGCTTGAGCCGTATGTGTTCTCTATGGATTTCAAAACGAACCTGTGACACCGCTATTTTCAGAACTGCAACCCTCTAAAGAGTTTCTGGATGTCAAACCTTCCATGACAGCACTCTATGGCTCTAACCACCTCAAGAAATGTATCAGCACAACAAGCCAATAACAGCCTGTGTTTTTCTCCCTGAAAACTATATTCGTCAAAGGCCTTCTCGAGCAGCATCTTGAAGAACGGATGACAAAGAAAGCTTGTAGGCACCAAGAACCTCTCCTTCTCCTCGCCAACATAAACCACGAAGAACCCAGGCTTCCCTGCTTTTCGTAGTGACTGGTCCATATCAAGCAATGTTTCAGAATCCTCGAGTTTCTTCTTGGTCAGCTTCTTCCTGAAGCTCTTTGATCTCAAGGACGGTAAGTGCATCACGCAATTGAAAGAACTGGTTGAGGCATGTCGGTGGTGCTGCTGCTGGCAAGGAGGCATCAAACAGGAAACAAATGAGATGGATACTGGATAGTGGAAGGAGCAAAGGAATGTCGTCTCAATTTAGAGTATAACAGAGTCTTTGTCTAAGATATGTAAGAGGGAGATGGTGATTATGCACAGGTGACAGAACAACTTCAACGTGCTTGCCTCTTTCGACTTTATTCTGAACAATTTTGGTTTTTCTGTTTTCGCATCCGTAAACAACCTCAAGAAGCTTTCTTATACAATGGTATTGCACAATTGCTCCTACATAGTATGGGAATTGTGAGCCCTGATGGATGGAAATAAGTCGCAAAATTCATGTTTCAGCAAAACTGCACTTTTACGAAGCAATACACAAACTGATTAAGCAAAAATGCTGTTACCTTCAACAGGACTTCTAAACCTGATCATGATGAATAGGACATCCGAAAGCTTGAATGCATGATCCTCGCCACGTCCAACTGGGAATAAAACTGACGATTCCCATCTCCATATCCGTAGGCCAAGAAAATCGTCTCCCTGAAGTGATTCACCATATATGCATGTGAAATCATGAATCTTTTCCCTCTCTCAAGTTAGGCATGATCAAGCATTTCCTCTCCATCTTTCGTCCTCGAGCTCGCTTAAGAGCTAGATTGTCTCTGCAGAAGCATTACACTTCTGTTCTCGAACTTCAGGGGCAATATCTGATTCGAGCTCAATGGCCACAAGCAGGAGATCTGGTCAACTAGAGCACTGGATTCATTTTGTCACTGGTCTTGGACGATAGCAAGCGAGTCGCCAGTCCTTGGCAGCTCAAGTTCTCCTTGCACTATCACTCAAAGTCAGAAATCTCAATCAGCCCATCCTTCCTCATCAAAGAGGATATGGTCACCAATAGTCATTGCAGGAGCAGGATCCACTGTCGAAGTGATGAAAGCGAGTTGCATCTCTAACAATAAAGACGGTTCACAACCTTGCTCACCAACTTTAGAAACAAATGGCAGTCGTCACAGACCCTTAGGTTCTTGATCACAACAATCTCAGTTCCATCTACGGAGTTGAGGACTGCAAATGCAATCGCCAGCCTCTCACTATGCACTCCCACGCTAACTGAAGCGTCTCCTTTTGTAGTAAAACCAAGTTCCTTCATGGAATCTTCCAATTCTTTCAACCTTCTGTAAATCCTATCTGTGTGAGGATGAAATCTGTCGCCCGACATGAAGAGGTGAATCTTGCCTTCAATATCCACGTAGCTGTACCCTGGATCCTTTTTCAGCTTTCTATCCCTCATCATCGCCCGAACCTTTAATATCCCCTTCTTGTCCCATCCAAATATATGTTAGATAGTAAGACATAGTATCCGATGTTTGTGGGTTCGATCTCAGTGGCACGCAGCCAACTCTGCTAGCTCGACATTCTTGTGGATCTTGCAAGTAGTGCACCCCATACAGCCGCATCAGGTTTAAAAGGCATGGATGTTATTCGATCGCGAGCTTCTTCAAGACGCCCAGCTCAGCCTAGAAGGTCTACCATGCAAGCGTAATGCTCCCGCTCAATCCCGCTCCATCGAATAGAAATAATACAAGCCTTTTTCAGGAAGGCCTGCGTGGCTGCAGGCAGTCAATACACTCACAAAAGCAGTAACATCAGGACATATTCCATTCCTGATCATCCCATCAAAGAGAGCAACAGCAATCTCCCCTTGTCCATGCATACCATAGCCGCCAATTATAGCTGTCCCTGACACTAAACTCTTGTCTTGCAAGCCATCAAAAATCGCACGAGCCTTCACCAAGTTACCGCACCTAGCGTGCATATTGATCAGCGCATTGCTCAAGAAAGGGTTGGAATTAGACCCGAGTATTCCCATCTGATGTTCAACCTCACAACCAACCGTACGTGCTCCAAGATAAGCACAGGACGACAACACCCCAAGAAAAGTCACAGCGTCAGGACAGATCCCCGACGTCTTCATCTCTTGATAAAGATCCAATACATCAGCAACCATCCCATTCTGCGCATATCCATTGATCATGGCGTTCCAACTTATCAACCCCTTCATCTTCATCGCATCAAACCACTTCCTCCCAAACTCGACCTTCCCACACCTCACGTACATACTCAACAAACAGTTCCCAACCGCCACACCGTTCATCAACCCAAACCTCACATTACAACCATGTAAACACATTCTGAACCGCAACTCCCTCGGCGAACCATAAACAGACCCCAACCCAAGCATCGTCACCCCATCAAACGCCACGCCCGTCCGTCTCTCACGAAACAGCTCCACACCCTCCTCGCCCCTACCCCTCATCACATACCCAGAAATCATCGCATTATAACAAACAGTCAGCTTCATTATCATCTCCCTCCCTCTCTCAGACATTTCGTCGAACACCTTCCGTGCATCCCCGACGTTGCCGCATTTACAGCACAGCGAGATCAGAGACGTATTAACAAAAGTATCCCCATCGCACCCAGTATGGATTAGATGCCCGTGGAGCTGTTGGCCGGTGAAGAGGAGCGAAAGCGCGGCGGATGATTTGAGGAGGAAAGGAAATGTGAAGGCGCTCGGTGAATCACCGGAGCTCAGTATTTGAGTGTAGAGGTGAAGGGCTTGTTGGAAATGGTTTTGATTTGAGAGTTCATTAATTGGAGATTCCATTTCGTGCTGTTGCTGCTTGGTCTGTTGATTACTCCGCGCCGGCGGCATTGGCGGAGTGATCGGGTGTTTGTCTTCCAGTTTCTGATCATAGCATAGCAGGGATTGGTATAATCTCTCTTGTTTGTAACAGATAAGAGATGATGTGCTCCTCTTGTGACATGTAACGGTTGTGTTTTGTCCCGAAATAAATCCAACTATTTGTGGAGGAAAAATTTTATTTATGTTGTGAGATTATGAATTATTATTATTTTTAAAATTATCGTGAGATATTAATAATAATTAAGTTATATATTTTAATTATACGTCATGGTTATAATTTTCTTACATTGTTATAACGAATTACGAAACTTATCAAAATACGTAATGAAGGATGTAAAAAATGATTTGTTGCGTTTATTTTGAAATGGGAGGAATATTTTTTTATTTGATAATTATTTTCTTTAAAAATACTAAAACATTCTTATATTTTTACCATATATCATATAAATTCATCATATTTTCTCCGATTTTTATTCTATTCCCTTCCACTTAGACGATTTCAAGGATAATTTAAGCATTGGATTCAAAAATCAACATCACATATAAATTTTCATAAAATATCAATTATCGTATTTACCATGAGATGAAGAAAGTATCTTTATTCTTTAATCATTTGCATGATTGTTATTGACTTACTGTTGGGATTATTTAACTTCAATCGTTCTATGATACTCACAATCATTTTGACGACAGTAATCATAAACCCCTGACTCGGTGCGAACTGAATGAGTTTCCTCTTAGATAAAACGTCCACCCGCGGCAATTGCTAATTTTAGTCCTCGGGTATTCAGATTGCGAGTAACCAACTTATGAGTCCTTTCTTCCCATTATTTTTTACGACCTCTTCTCATTTCGATCCACCATAAATTATCTATAATATTTTTAATATTTGAAAAATTTTATGTGATTAGAAATTAAAACCGATGAATAGACGAAAATTATATAACTGAGAATTACAAATCATGTGCTTAGAAAAAAGATAAATCTAAATTCATATTTATGAATATCCCATCAATATTGCAAAAATAATACTCCCGTCGTGGTATAATTTTTCTAACACTTATTATTTTGAGATATTAATCTTACAATATTTTCATTTTTGATAATATTTAATTCAAAAAATAAGAAAAAATCATCATCTATTATAATACATTCATTATTTTCTCTTGTAATTATTACAATAAATCATATTATTACTAAAATTTACTCCTTTTTTTTCCGATAAATCCTATAAAAAAAATTTCAACACACTCGCAAAAACCGATTGGGATGAAAGTAAACAATTATGGGAGCCAAAGGAGTACCACTCAGACCGGCATGACGTCCGCAATGAGACAACAGCCAGGACTGAACTGGAGGGCCCTTTGATTAAACTGAGTCCACAGAGACTCAACTCCAGAACACACAGATCAGGTGGTTCGTGGTCGACTGGTCGTCCCGGTGATAATCCACATTTTCCACAAGAATTAGTACTGATAAGTATTTGTATTTCAAAAGTATAGTGACACTTCAAAGGCGACAGCTTCTAGAGAGCTAAAACCTTTGAATTCACAACGAAAAAAATTCCAAGAATGCAGAGTTTTATATGCTCCGGTTATAATACTATCAAGCTGGAGCCAACAAGGACCATTTGTCTCCGAAGTCACATGTAACCTCTCATGAACCATCTCTTGGATCTCACCTAATCATTCTAATAAATATCTGATACGAAGAAACAAATCTGTCGCTAGCATTTCTCTCGTCGCATACATACAAGTCAAGGTGCTTCAACTTGAACCCTTCAAAGTTTCATTTCCACACATCACATGATATTACCAACTCCATCGGTTTTTCTTTCTTGAACTCATGCTTCATCATTTTCTTCATCCCTCCATATTCATCCATGCCTCAGGTGGATCTTGCCGCCGTCTGCGGCGGCACCCCAGATCGCAAAATCGCATGCGAAACCATCGCCACAGAGCCCGAATCGTCTTCCCAGCTCCCCGATCAGAACCCGCCCGACTACGCCCCTGATTCATTTTTCCTATCCAAGGATGCAGAGCTTGATTGGCTTGATCGCAACGCATTCATAGAACGCAAGGATTCCGGCAAAGGCGCCCCGCCAGCACCTCCACAAGCACCACTGTCGTATTCCGGCAACTTGAAGAAGTCGAAAGCGTCGATCATAGGTCTCCCTAGGCGGCAGAAGACAAACTATAGGGAATCGGATCACAAGCCGAGGGCTGTTTGGGTGTTGCCTAAGAGATCAGAGTCCGCGAGCGGGAAAGAGACGGAGCCATCGTCGCCGAAGGTGTCGTGTATGGGAAAGGTGAGATCCAAGAAAGATCAGAAACGGAGGACAGTGGCATCAGGGGCAAAGGAGAAGCCGGTCGGGGTTTGGAGGAGGTTTGGGTGTTTGTTCGGTTCCAGGGGCTGTGCAAGGGAGGAGAAGAGGAGAGACGAGGAGGTGGCGAAGGTGGACAGAGTTGGAAGCGTGAAGGAGGAGGCGGCGAAGGTGGAGAGAGTTGGAAGCGTGAAGGGGGTGTTACCTGTGGTGGCGGCGGTTGAGGCTGAGCCACCACAGTTGGGGGCGATGCAGCGGTTCACATCCGGCCGGAGGTCTGATGCTTGGGCTGCCGACGTTGCAGTCCACGTACAGGTCAAATCCTGAATCAATCTGATCTCATTGTATCATATGAATGTCTTGTCCTTCGATGAATGATACCTACAATGAAAGACAGTAAAAAAGTTCGAAAGAGAGAGTTCAACTGGCATTCAGTATGTAATCTATTAATGATTGAGAAGTAACAAGTTTTACATCTCATGTTCATCACTCAGACTGTGGTAAGCAAATTTCTTCAGAATGTGCGGTATTTGAACCACAATACAAATGTGCATAGAGATTAGATTTCTTCTGAAGAAGCAGGTAACAATTCGAGAGTGTTTGATTATAAGAATCACAGAACCTGCATGATATCTACAAGAACATACAAGCATACAGGACCTGCTTCAGGTGGCATAAGTTGCTTTCAGATAATCTACGATATCTGCACTTTCGAACATTTTCACTCCAGTATTTGGATCCTCCAAGTATGGTACCTGAACAGATGATGAAGAAAGACCATGTATAACGCCATTGAATACACATCTGTGGTTAGTACAAGGGTCGTGAAGCGAATACCTGGAAATGTCCCACTCTATCATATAACTCCTGTCTCTTCGGGCTGCCACGAGCGCAACTGTAATAGAAGGGTTTAGCATCAATTTCCCACATCTGGTTTAACTCAGGTCAGTGCGGCATGGTTTGGCTCAAGTCCATTCGAGCACAGTCAAATTATGAAATGAAACAAGCTTGGATGTGCCATAGTAATAGTACTAAGCACCTGTATAAAATGTGCGGCAATTCAAACTCCACGAGAACCTCACGCACAACTTTGGAGAAAGGAGACGGCTGAAAAGGGATGAACATTCTCGTTAAAGACTAGGTCATGGTTCAAGAAAAATGCAGAAGCATTCAAGGTTGAAGAAAAACCTCGTACGCCCATAGCTCCAGCGGTTTAGGGGGTAACTTGGCCGGGGTGTATGATCCACCCTGAAGAACCAAATCAAAAGAATGAATGGAAAAGAAACTAGGACATATATAACACACTTGAACTATCAATAGAAAAATGCTAGTGACAACTGCTTCTGTCGCCAAACACTGATTGTCTGATGGCCTAGATCAGCAAGTGACCCAGAAGAACAAGTTTATCCTGTTTTTCCTAGTGCCGAAGTGGGTTAATCACGTGGTGGGGTTTGGTCCAGAAAAGCTGCAGACATTTCTCCTAACAAAGAAATGGCAAACCCCGGTGACTTACCCTGCCCATTCTTCCCAGCATCGCAAAGCCTTCTGTTAAGGTCTGAACCACAGTAGATCAAACGAAAGTTGGAAATAAGCTTATGGAGCATTGGACAGAAAATAAAGAGAAATGCAAGGACTATAATATAAAAATTGGAAGAAACCGTTAGCAACCCCAGCGATAACAATAGTGGGACTTTTCCATCGCCTGAAATAGAAGAATGCCACGATCAATGATATAGTTCACACAACAGACAGAAGATTGTCACTCAACATATCATAGATTTGGAGTAGAGCAAACCAACAAGGAACTAAGCAATTATAAAAACCACGCACCGTACTTATTGACCAAGTACTTAATTATGTAGTCCGATTCATACATTGCTACTCCAGTGTTTGGATCCACCTGTTCTCCACACAAAGTATCATCAAAAACCGTAAAGCAGCATGAAACTCAATGCGATACTTGATTCCATATTGTCAGATATGGCTGGCAATGCGTTCAAAGCATCCTAAAGGTAAAAAATAAGAGCAAATTTAAATAAGAAATGTATTTGACCATGTAGGGGAACTGCTTTTTCCCGCCCAACTGAACCGCCTTAGGACGAAAGTTTGGACCATTTTTCGGACAAGGATAGTACAGGACATCTAGGTCCAACACTGCTACAATTTCCCTGACCTGTTCAATGTAAAAATACACAGTTTGCAGTATAACTATAAGAGAGAACAGAACAATAGATAATAAAAAATAAACTCAGCGTCTTAATAGTCCATGAACCTCAGATGGCCAAAGACTGAGGGCATACCTTTCTACAGAACGGGCAGCTAAGATTGTTGCATGTCGGTTAAGCATCCATAAACGGGAAAAAGAGAGAAAAAGTCGGACATATATTAGTTCACAATAAGAATTGCCTTGGATAACAAAAAGCTAATAGTCAGGAGAGAGGAAAATTAGATACCTTTCGAACTCATATATCTCGATAGGCTTCTTTGGGCGAGGGCCCAAACTTCCACTCTCCTTCAACTTGTAACCTTAAACCATCATCAGCACCATGAGTGAACATCAGAAAACTGAAACACGAGGGGTTGTAGTTGCATGTTCACTATTGTACTATACTACTTCAGAAGATCCATGACACACCTTTACATTCTTGTTAGTGCTTTTGTCATGCTAAAATTGAAAATCCTGGGACGAACAGATTCGTCAAGAGTTGCACTTTTTGTATAAAACCATGATTTAGAACCCACATGTTAATCAATTTGTAGAAAACCATACTCCCAAGTGTTAGAAGATAGTTGATACTCGTTTCAACAGAAAATCTTTCACAAATTCCGAAAGAAGTAAGAAACAAGCAGCAGAGTAGAATGATACCAGCAACTTCTAATCCATATTGGTTTGAAGGGTATTCATTTTTGGGTACAAGGGATACTGAATACCTGCCATTATACAAAAAGAACTCTCGTTCAGATTCCAGGGAGATATAAGCCTATAAACGAGATTTAAATCTGCAGATAAGGTCATAATCATCCTAAACAATGTTGCGACCATTCAATCTCACAAGTCACAAACGAGATGCGACCATAAGATCAACACTATCCGATCTCCCCTACTGCCATACACTATCACTATCAAACACAGCATTCGTCAGCACTAGCATTTCCCAAATGCAGAATCTGAGAATACTTCTTCCTCGGCATGACCTACAGCATATCATGTCTTAGCCATGAACATCATCGAACACAGTTCTAATCGCATAACCAACCAAACCAAAGCCTTCGATGGCCACTACGAGCCATGAACAACCCTCGAATACAGTTAGTTCTAATCACAAATCAAACAAGCAGCAAGATAAGAACAAGGTTGAGAAGATGACAACAAAAAGAGTATTAAACCCTAACCGCATCAAATCGCAAAAACGACATTCAATTTCAACATTACCCTGACACAAATGCACCAGTTCCAAGCCTGAAAATCAAGGCCAGAGAAGCACCGAGTATATCAAGCCCCCTATCAGGCCTCACCGTAAACGGCCTCGGCCTCGGCGGCTTGAAGTTCTTCGGCGGCGAGAATCCCGGCGCCGACGTCGACTCGATGCCGGTCGATGCTTTGACGAGGAGTCGGCGGCTGCTGGGGAGTGTGAGGGTTGGGATTCGGCGGCGGAGGATCGGCGGCGGAGCAAGGTTGAGAATTCCGGCCATGATCGCCGGCGATGGCGTGGGTGTGTTGGTGGAGTTTGATGAGTGGTTTGTGTTGGGTAGTGGAGTTCAACCATATTCCTTTGATGAAAAAATGAACCTGTCATTTGAACCAAAAAAAAAAAAACAAGATTTTGCGATTAGCCACACAACTAAGTCACATGCTCATTGGTTGCTATAAACTTTATAACATTTTGATTTTTTATGTATATCGATGTAAAATTCGATACATATATAAAAATGATCAAATATATTTTTTTTATAAATTTATCGTGAAACATCAATGGTGATATAAAATACGTATTCCAATCTAATACATATTGCGTGACGATCAAACGTGATCTATTAAAAAAATGAGACTTATATTTACGTATTAAATTTAATAAAAATACGTATATGTTGTAAAGTTTATGGGACGGGAGAATATAAATTTGTGTGAGTAATCATGAATTCATCGAATAAAAAAAATAAAGAAAATCAACTTAGTCAGAAAAGTCTTAAGCTTGTTGAAATATATATAATCTTGAGATTGTTATAACAAAAACGTTTTCGCCGGATTAACTTCTTCGAAAAATAATTATCAAAATTAACAAAATAATAAAATATTTCAAAGAGAGATTAGAGGAAGAAAGAGAGATTTTCTTCTCTTGAAAATGTGTACATAACACCTTACAAATGAGCTCTATTTATAGGACTCAAGATAATTAATTAACACCTAATTTTCTCACCTAATCAAGATGATTAGGTCTAATTAATAGCTAATTAGATAAGTCCATTTAATAGCCTCAAAAGTAGCTGAGATCTAAAGAAAAATATCTAGGCTTAGGTATAAATACATCACTTTCAAATGGTAGTTTTAATTATGTAATTATAATACTCCCCCTTGATGTATTTATCACCTATTAAAATTATCTCGTTAAAATCTTGGCAGGAGAAACCCAGTGAGATAAAAACCTGAAAGAAGAAAAAAGAGTACAATCTCCCCCTCAAATAAAATTCTCTTAAACATTGAAATTGTGTTCAAGAAGATTATTAAGGCTTCTCATCCCTATTTTGTGTCTGAGCTTCATAAAAGTTGCTCTCGGTAATGTTTTTGTGAATAAATCTGTCAAGTTGTCACTTGAGCGGATTTGTCGTACATCGATGACCCCATCCATCTGAAGATCATGCGACAAGAAGAATTTTGGCGATATATGCTTTGTCTTATCGCCTTTGATGTGGCCTCCTCTGAGTTGTGCGATACAAGCTGTATTGTCTTCATATAAGATTGTAGGCTTTTCACAAATTGAAGGTAACCCACATTGTAACGCCTCGAAATTCGGAATGCCCGGCATGTGACGTTATGCGTCATAGACCCGGTCCATGACAAGGCCAAACAAACCAAACGGTCCATGCCCTCCTGTCGATACCCTCTACAACATAATCGTCATCACACATCATATTGATGAAATAATATGCATGATTTGGATCGAGAGGGGTTAGGTTACCTTTGAAGCGTGTTTAACCCTAGTTTTACTTAGGGTTAAAGAATCCCTTAGAAACCCTAGGACCTTACACACCCAAAGTCATTGTCCCGCTGTCCTGCCCTCTTTACCGTCGTGTCCCCACCGTCGTCACTGCCGGTGGCCGGAATACGGCCGGAACGTCGCCGGGAAAGCTTCGTTAAGTCGTTTTAAAGCTTGTTTACGTACCAATTTTGACACCCATTACACCCGATGTCATCAAAATACATCGTCTTGCTCTGCCATACGTTTTCACCGCAGTCCGTCGGACTTTGGCCGGAACTTGGCCGGAAAGACTCGTTAAGGCGTTTTAACGTTCGTCTAGTCCAAATCTCGAAACCAAAGGCACCCGAGCCTCACTCCCTTCACCATCTACATGTCACCACCCTTCTGGACATGTTAGTGGCTGGAAAATATCGCCGGAATCTCTGATTTCGCCTGAAAGTTGTTATTTCATGGTTTTCTCAGTTTATGCGTTTCATCCTCGTGCAAGGCCATGCTAATCTTCTCTGCATCATTTCAGCTTATCTTATGATCCTTGATGATCGTCGGAAAGGTGGCAGCGGTATCCAAGACGACGGTGAAGAGAGTACGGCGAGACTGGCAAGAAGACGCGCGCCGGCTGTCCTTCATCGTAGCGATCACCATGGCCGGCAGCTTGTTGTCCTCACGCGTTGATGATCATGGCGAGTCATGCGGTGGAGCTACGAGCATTTCATGGTTGCCAGAGTAAGGTGGTGGCGCGTTGGCTTCAGTTGAACAAGACGGAACCCTCGCGCGCGAAGGAGGATCACGATGGCGCGGCTTCTTTCTCCCCGGCTGTGTGTTCCTCTCCAGGTTATGAGGTTGATAATGCGGTTGGTGTGGATGCTAGTGGCGGTGGGTGGCGTGTGGGTGGTGTTGGTGGAGGGTGTCGGGTTGGTGCAGGTGTGAGTGCGGGGAATAAGACACAAGAGAAGTGGCATAGTGGCGGGAAATTCAGAAACAAATGTTTCGATCCCTTGTTATATTTTCGTCAGTCTATTTTTATCTCATTTTCGTAATATTAATCTTCCGTTAATTAATTCGTGTCGATTTAAT
>JAOVYX010001378.1:0-12706 GCA_035668315.1 Drosera spatulata | reverse complement strand
GAAAATACTCAACTACATGTATTAGTGTACATTGTCATGGCATAAATCATCACATTACTTTGCTCAAGCTATAGATTCTAAAAAACAATTTTTTTTTTATGTTTTGAATTTTTTTATTTTTTTTAAGGTAGGTAAGTGTTTCAAAAGAAAAAAAAAAGTAAAAGACTCTAAATAAGCAGCTAAAATTCCCTAAAAATTCCCCTAAGCTCAAGCATGACATTGTCCTCAATGTTAGAAAGAAAATAAAGCGTAGAGGACAAAGAAATTCCTGTTAGCTAAGGTGTAGTTGAGAAACAACCCAAATTGCTGAACCAGTTCCAAATGTCTCGTACCATGCCATCCATGCCACTTTGAAATTCCAGGATCGTACGAATGTCATTGACTTCACCCGCTATGGACTCCTGTGCAAGGTCATCATCAGCTGTTGATTGTCTTCAAGCTCATGGAGATGATTCTTTAAAATATTGAAACCACATGGAATAGGAGCCACCATTGGATTGGTGTTGTCAACACTTGGTTCATCAATGTCTTCGATCCATCTGTCAATACTCACTACATCTATATCTCTTTCATTGGGCACGTTAGTGTTTGACATCTGACAAAACACAACTCAATCGTAAAAATTAGTCCTCTCCTCTCCCTCTCACACACATGATGTAAAGAAGAAAACAGAGAAACATAGAGTATAAACATAGCAGCAAGAATAGTAATCGTAGTATGAACATGACAATCATATTAAACTAAATTCACAACTTAGGTTCAACTTACATAAAAGGGAAATAATTGCATACAAACAAAACAAAGATGCATAAAACATAAAAGTCAAACATCCTTTCAAAGAAAGAAGTACACTGAAATAAAAACTAACTAAAATATCTTGGAATAGCCAACCTCCCCTTAGCTAATCTAAAGTACGGTCTAAGTAAGAGTACAGACTCCTAAACAGACTGACTAGATAATGTGAATCACATAGGAGGAGGCGGTGGAAATCTGCTATCTAAGTACTGGAAAATCTGACATTGGATCGCGCCCGTGACTGTTCCTTGGTGTAGGAAAAATGTTTTTTTTTTTTCATTCCCTTAACGGACGACTTAAAGTTCTTTTAGCTTTTGTTTCCCGTTCCATAGGCAATTTTAAAGGACTCGCATCATTGATTAATAGAGTTTAATGCCATGTATCAGTTTATGATTTTTACGGTCATCAGAAATAAATTGAAATGAATTAAATTAAAATAAATACTAGCTTAAAAACAAAACTTAAAACATGGGTTGCCTCCCAAGAAGCGCTTGGTTTAGAGCCTGCAGCCCGGCTCTTGAAGGTTATTTAAAATTCTGCGGAAGCCAAGATAAAACCCTCGTCTTCTTACGTTTGAAATCTTTCAAAAATCTCATTTTTGCAAAAACATTAATCAAACATGTCCGAACAAGATTTTGAAAATATTTTGAAACATAGGGAAATAAAACAAAGAATGACATCTCAAAATCATCCTTATGATTGTGAAAAAGATCAAAAATAAGAAGATCAAAATCATCCTTTAGTGTAATTTTCCATAGAGTCATGCTTTTTCAATTGCTTTGAGGTTGTTTTATGGTGTTTATTAACCTTTTTCATTTGTTTTTGATTGTTTGGAAACTATTTTGATAGATTCTTGCGTTTTCAATTGATTTGAGGATATGATATGTTGTTTTTAGCACTTTTTATTTGTTTTTAAGTCTTTTGAAGAAAATTGAGTTGTTTCTATGGTGTTTTTAGCTTTTTCCATTGTTTTGGAGTGTTTTAAGGTCACTTCAAGGCTAATTTGATTGACTCTTATGTTTTCAATTTATTTGAGGTTAGTTTATGTAGGTTTTACCACTTCTCTTTCGTTTTAGAGTGTCTTGAAGGGATTTGATTTGTTTTTATGGTGTTTTTAGCCTTTTCAGGAGGTTTTTAGTGTTTTAAGGTCATTTCAAAGCTGTTTTCATAGATTCTTGTGTTATGAGGAGATTTAATGTTGTTTTATGATGTTTATTATCCCTTTTCATTTGCTTTTAAGGTTTTGAAGAGATTTGTTTTTTTTTTTTTTTTTATGGTGATTTTAGCCTTTTCAAGTGTTTTTGAGTTTTTTAGGTCATTTCAACATTTTTTTGACAGATTCTTGCATTTTCAAGTATTTTGAGGTTGTTTAATTCTTTTTCTTATACCACTTTTCATTCCTTTTCGAGTATTTTGAAGAGATTTGTGTTTTTTTGATGAGTTTTTGAGTGTTTTAGGGTCATTCAGGGCTCTTTTGATTGATTCTTTTTGCATTTTGAACATATTGGAGGTTGCTTTATGATGTTTTTTAGCCTTAATTATTTGTTTTAAAGATTTTTAAGAGATATAAGTTGGCTTTTATGGTCTTTTAAGCCTTTTGAAGTGTTTTTGAATGTTTTAGGGTCATTTCAACGCTATTTTGATAGATTCATGCACTTTCAAGTGATTTAAGGCTGTGTTATGGTTTTCTTTTTAGCACTTTTCATATATATGCTTTTAAGTGCTTAGAACAGAATTTAGTTATTTTTATGATGTTTTTAGCTTTTTCATATGCTTTTAAGTGTTTTTCGATCATTTCAAGGCTCTTTTGATAGATTCTTGCGTATTCAAGTTATTTGAGGTTGATTTATGGTGTTTTTACCACAATTCATTTCTTTTTGAGA
Source organism: Drosera spatulata (assembly GCA_035668315.1). Lineage (NCBI taxonomy): Eukaryota > Viridiplantae > Streptophyta > Magnoliopsida > Caryophyllales > Droseraceae > Drosera > Drosera spatulata. The sequence continues at coordinate 10,028 of JAOVYX010001378.1, read as the reverse complement.
GTTTTGAAGAGATTTGAGTTGGTTTCATGGTGGTTTACGACTTTTGAAGTGTTTTTGAGTGTTTTAGGGTCCTTTAAATGTTATATTGATAGATTCATGCCTTTTCAAGTGCTTTGAGATTGTTTTATGGTGTTTATTAGCCTTTTTCATTTGTTTTTTTGGTGTTTTGAAACTACTTTGATAGATTCTTTTGTTCTCAAGTGATTTAATTTTATAGTGCTTTCATTTTTTTAAAGTGTTTTTAAGAGAATTAAGCTGTTTTTATGATGTCTTTGGCCTTTTCAAATGTTTTTGAGTGTTTTAAGGTCATTTCAAGGCCCTTTTGATAGATTCTTTTGTATTTTAATGATTTGAGGTTGTGTTATTGTGTTTTTTAGTGCTTTCAGCTGTTTTTAAGTGTTTTGAAGAAAATTAAAATGTTTTTATGCTAGTTTTACCCTTTTCAATTGTTTTTGAGTGTTTTAATGTCATTTCAAGGTACTTTTCATAGTTTGTTGGGTTTTCAAGTTATTTGAGATTGTCTTATGGTACTTTTCATTCGCTTTTGAGTGTGTTAAAGATATTTGAGTTGTTTTTATGGTGTTTTTAGTCTTTTCATGTATTTTTGAGTGTTTAAGATCATTTCAACGCTCTTTTGATACATTCTTGTATTTTAAAGTTATTCGATGTTGTTTTAAAGTGTTTTTACCACTTTTCATTTGTTTTGGAGTGTGTTTAAAAGATTTGAGTTAATGGAGGTTGTTTTATCGTGTTTTTACCACTTTTTAGTTTTTTTTAAAGCTTTTAGCCTTTTCATGTGTTTATGAGTGTTTTTGCCACTTTATCTTCATTTCAAGGCTCTTTTGATCGATTTTTCCATTTTCAAGAAATTTGAGGATGTTTTATGATGTTTATTACTCTTTTTCATTTATTTTTGATTTTTTTTTTTTGACATTTAAGTTGTTTTATGGTGTTTTTAGTCTCCTCAAGTGTTTTTGAGTGAGGTCATTTTAAGGCATTTTTAATTGATTCTTGCGTTTTGAAGATATTTGAGGATGTTTTATAATATTTATTAGTCTTTTCCATTTGTTTTTGAGGTTTTAAAGAGATTTGAGTTTGTTTTAGGGTGTTTTTAACCATTTCATATGTTTTTGAGTTTTTTAGGTCATTTCAAGTCTAGTTATTTGATGTTGTTTTACGGTGTTTTTGCCACTTCATTTGTTTTTGTGTGTTTTATGGTCATTTTAAGGCTGTTTCTTAGATTCTTGCATTTTGAAGAGAATTGGGGTTGTATTATGATGTTTATTAGCTTTTATCATTTGTTTTAGAGATCTTTAAAAGATTTCAGTTGTTTTTATGGTGTTTTTAGCCTTTTCGAGTGTTTTTGAGTCCTTTAAGGTCATTTCAACGCTCTTTTGATACATTCTTGTATTTTCAAGTTATTTGAGGTTGTTTTATGATGTTTGAACTACTTTTCATTTGTTTTTTTGTGTTTTGAACAGATTTGTGCTGTTTTCATGGACTTTTAGCCTTTTAATGTCTTTTAGTTTTTCGCGGTCATTTCATGACATTTTTTATAGATTCCTGCGTTTTGAATAGATTTAAGACTATTTAATGATGTTTAGTAGCCTTTTTCAAGTGTTTGCGAGTGTTTTAATGTCATTTCAAGGCTCTTTTGGTAGATTCTTGCGTTTTCAAATTATTTGAGAATGTTTTGTGGTGTTTTTATCACTTTTCATTGGCTTTGAGTGTTTTGTAGAGATTTGAGTTGTTTTTATGGAATTTTTAGCCTATTCATGTGTTTTTGGGTGTTATGAGGTCATTTCATGGTTCTTTTGATTGATTTTTGCGTTTTGAAGAGATTAAAGGTTTTTAAGAGATTTAACCAACTAGGGTTGGTTTAGTGGTGTTCGACTCAACCTTCTTCTTGAAGGTCTTGGGTTCGAACCCCACTAGCCTCAAAATCCAGGTTGGCCACGCCCGTTGGCTTCGGCCAATGCTTTACCTGATGCTAGTGGGGGGAGTGGAGGGGGCGCCTTATTAGTGTCCGGCGGATTAGTTGAGATGCGCGCGAGCTGGCCCGGACACCCTCGTCATTAAAAAAAAAGGTTTTTAAGAGATTTGAGTTGTGTTATGGTGTTTATACCCTTCTCAAGTGTTTTTGAATGTTTTAAAATCATTTGAAGGCTCTTTCGATAGATTGTTGCGTTTTCTTGTTATTTGAGGTTGTGTTATGGTGTTCTTATCACTTTTCATTTGTGTTAGATTTTTTTAAAGTGATTTGGTTTGTTTTTGCATTATTTTCAGCCTTTTCATGCGTTTTTGAGTTTCTTATGGTCATTTCAATGCTCATTTGATAGGTTCTTCCGTTTTCAAGTTATTTGAAGCTGTTTTACGATGTTTATTAATGTTTTCAATTTGTTTTTTTGTTTTGCATAGAGATTTGAGTTGTTTTATGGAGTTTTTTGTCTTTGTAAGCAATTTTGAGTGTTTTAAGATAATTTCAAAGCTCTTATGATAGTTACTTTTATTTTGAAAAGATTTGATAATGTTTTATGAAGTTTATTAGCCATTTGCATTTTTTTTTTTTTGAGGTTTTTAAGAGATTTGAGTTGTTTTATGGTGTTTTTAGCTTTTTCTAGTGGTTTTGAGTGTTTTAAGATCATTTCAAAACTCTTTTGATAGATTCTTGCATTTCAAGTTATTTGAGGTTGTTTTATGGTGTTTTTATTTTTTTTTTTCATTTGCTTTTGAGTGTTTTGAAGAGATTTGAGCCGTTTTTATGCTGTTTTTAACCTTTTCTTGTGCTTTTGAGTGTTTTAAGGTGATTTAAATGCTGTTTTGATAGTTGTATTTTGAAGTGATTTGAGGTTGTTTTACGAAAGTGATATGCCTTTTTCATTTCTTTTTGAAGTTCTTAAGAGATTTGAGTTTTTTTTTTTCTTTTTAGCCTTTTCAAGTGCTCTGAGTGTTTTAAGGTCATTTCAAGCCTCTTTTGATAGATTCTTTCATTTTCATGTTATTTGAGGTTGTATTATGGTGTTCTTCTCACTTTTCATTTGTTTTTTCGTGTTTTGAATAGATTTCAGTTTTTATGGTGTTTTTAACCTTTTCATGTGTTTTTTAGTGTTTTAAGGTCATTTCAAGGCTCTTTTGATAGATTCTTGCGTTTTCAAGTAATTGGAGGCTCTTTTATTGTGTTTTTATCTCTTTTCATTCGTTTTTGGGTGATTTGAAGAGATGTGATTTTTTTTTATGGTGTTTTTAGACTTATCAAGTGTTTTTGAGTATTTTAAGCTCATTTCATACATCTTTTCAATATTTCATGTTTTTTCAAGTTATTTTAGGTTGTTTAATGGTGTTTTTAGGGTTTTCACGTGTTTATAAGTGTTTTAAGGCCATTTTTTAGGCTCTTTTGATAGTTACTTGCGTTTTGAGGAGATTTGAATTGTTGTTATGGTGTTTTTAACATTTTCAAGTGTTTTTGCTAGTTTTAAAGTCATTTCAAGGCTATTTTAATAGATTCTTGCGTTTTCAAGTTATTTGAGGCTGTTTTTTTTTTTAAAAAAAACCATTTTTCATTCGTTTTCGTGTGTTTTTAGCCTTTTTCATGTGTTTTTGAGTGTTTCAAACTCATTTGAAGGCTCTTTTGATATATTCTTGGGTTTTCAAGCTATTTAAGGCTGTTTTATGGTGTTTCTTCGACTTTTCATTCGTTTTTGTGTCTTTTGAAGAGATTTGAGTTGTTTTTAACGTTTTCATGTGTTTTAAGATGAAATTAAGGTTGTTTTTGTTATTTGTTATGTTTTTGAGTTATTTGAGGTTGTTTTACGATGTTTTTAGCATTTTCATGTGTTTTTTTAGTGTTTTAAGGTCATTTCAAGGATTTTTTGTGAGATTCTTTAGTTTTAAAGTTATTTGAAGGTAATATATGGTGTTTTTACCTCCTTTCATTCGTTTTTATGTGCTTTTTTTTTTTTTTGGATTTTTGAGCGATTTAAGCTCACTTCATGGCTCTTTTCATAGTTTCTTGCGTTTGCAAGTTATTTTAGGTTGTTTTATGGTGTTTTTAATCTTTTCATGCATTTTTGAGTTTTAAGAACATTTTCAAGGCTACTTTGATAGATTCTTGCGTTTTCAAGTTATTTGAGGCTAATTTATGATGTTTTACCACTTTTCATTCGTTTTTGTGTGTTTTGAAGAGATTTGAGTTGTTTTTATGGTAGTATTTAGCCTTTTCATGGGTTTTTCAGAGTTTTAAAGTCATTTGAAAGCTCTTTTCGTTGTTTCCTTCATTTTCATGTCATTCGAGGTTGGTTTGTGGTGTTTTTATTCTTTTCATGTGTTTTAAGGTCATTTGAAGGCTATTTTGATAGATTCTTGCGTTTTCAAGTTTTTTGAGGTTGTTTTATAGTGTTTTTACCACTTTTCATTCCTTTTTGTGTGTTTTGAAGAAATTTGAGTTATTTTATGCTGTTTTTATAGTGTTTTTGAGTGTTTAAACCTCATTCCACAGTTTCTTGCGTGTTCAAATTTGAGGTTATTTTATGGTGTTTCAGCCTTTTCATGTGTTTTTTAGTGTTTTATGGCCATTTCAAGGCTCTTTTGATAGATTCTTGCATTCTAAAGAGATTTGATGTTGTTTTGTGATGTTAGTTTGTCTCTTTCATTTGTTTTTGAGATTTTTAAGAGATTTGTGATTATTTTTTTTATGGTGTTCTTTGCCTTTTCAAGTTTTTTTATGTATCTAAAGTTAATTTTAATGATCTTTTGCATTTTCAAGTTATTTGAGGTTGTCTTATGCTGTTTTACCACATTTCATTCGTTTTTGTGTGTTTTGAAGAGATTTGAGTTCTTTTTATGGTTCTTTTTGCCTTTTCATTCGTTTTTGTGTGTTTTGAAGATATTTGACATTGTTATGTGGTGTTTTAGCCCTTTCATGTGGTTTTGAGTGTTTTAAAGTCATTTCAAGGCTGTTTTGATAGACTCTTGCATTTTAAAGTTCTTTGAGGCTGTTTAATGGTGTTTTTATCACTTTTCATTTGTTATTGTTTGTTTTGTAGAGATTTGAGCAGTTTTTATGGTTTTTTTAGCCTTTTCATGTGTTTATGAGTATTTTAAGGTCATTTCAATGCTCATTTCGTTGTTTCTTACGTTTTCAAGTTCTTTGTGGTTATTTTATGGTGTTTTTAGACTTTTCATGTGTTTTTGAGTGTTTTAAGGTCATTTCAAGGCTTTTTTTGCTAGATTTTTTCATTTCCAAGTTATCTGTGGTTGTATTATGCTGTTTTTTCCATTTTCATTCGTTTTTGAGTGTTTTGAAGAGATTTGATCTATTTTTATTATGTTTTAAACCTTTTATTGAGTATATGAGTGTTTTATGGTCATTTCAAGGCTCTTTTGATAGATTCTTGGGTTTTGAAGAGATTTGATGTTGTTTTATGATGTTTATTTGCCTCTTTCATTTATTTTTTAGGTTTTTAAGAGATTTGAGGTTTCCTTGTGGTGTTTTTAGCGTTTTCAAGTGTATTTGAGTGTCTTAAGATAATTTCAACGTTCTTTCGATAGATTCTTATGTTTTCAAGTTATTTGAGGTTGTTTTATGGTGTTTTTACCACTTCCAATTCGTTTGTTGAGTATTTTGAAGAGATTTGAGTTGTTTTTATAGGGTTTTTATTCTCTTATAGGTTTTTGAGTGTTTTAAGGTCATCTCAAGGCTCTTTTGATAGATTGTTGCATTTGGAAGGGATTTGAGGTTGTTTTACTGTGTTAATTGGCCTTTTTCATTTGTTTTTGAGGATTTTAAGAGATTTAAGTTTTTTTTATGGTGGTTTTAGCCTTTTCAAGTAGTTTTGAGTGTTTTTAAGCCATTTGAAGGCTCTATTGAAAGATTCTTGCATTTTTTATTATTTGAGGTTATATTATGGTCTTTTTACCACTATTCATTTGTGTTGGGTGTTTTAAAGAGGTTTGAGTTATTTTTACCACTATTTATTTGTGTTGAGTGTTTTAAAGAGGTTTGAGTTGTTTTTTTTACCACATTTCATTCATTTTTGTGTGTTTTGGAAGAGAGTTGAGTTGTTTTGTGGTGTTTTTTGCCGTTTCAAGTGTTTTGGACTGTTTTAAGCTCATTCCAAGGTTCTTTTCACAGTCTCTTGCATTTTCAAGTTATTTGTGTTGTTTTTATGGTGTTTTTTTCCTTTTCAAGTGGTTTTGAGTGTTTGAAGATCATTCGTTTTTTGTATGTTTTGAAAAGATTTGAGTTGTTTTTAGCGTTTTCATGTGTTATTGAGTGTTTTAAAGTTATTTCAAGGCTCTTTTCGTAGGTTCTTGCCATTTCAAGTCATTTGAGATTGTTTTATGATGTTTTTAGCCTTTTCATGTGTTTTTGAGTGTTTTAAGGTCATTTGAAGGCTCTTTTGATAGATTCTAACGTTTTCAAGTTCTTTGAGGCTATTTTATGGTTTTTTACCATTTTTTATTCCTTTCTGTGTGGTTCGAAGGGATTTGAGTTTTTTTTCATGGTGTTTTTAGTCTTTTCATTTATTTTCGAGTGTTTTATGGTCATTTCAGGCCTCTTTTGATAGATTCTTGCAATTTGAAGAGATTTGATGTTGTTTTATGATGTTTACTTGCCTCTTTCATTTGTTTTTGAGATTTCTAAGAGATTTGGTATTTTTTATGGTGTTTTTATAGTTTTCAAGTGTTTTTGTGTGTCTTACGGTAATTTCACCGCTCTTTTGATAGATTCTTATTTTTTCAAGTTATTTGATGTTGTTTACTTACCACTTTTGCGTGTTTTTACTTACCACTTTTCATTCATTTTGTGTGTTTCTAACAAATTTGTGTTTTTTTATGGTTCTTTTTAGCATTTTCATGGGTTATTGAGTGTTTAAAAGACATTTCAAGTCCCTTTTCCTAGTTTCTTGCCTTTTCGATTTATTTGAGGTTGTTTTGCCATGTTTTTACCCTTTTCATGTGGTTTTGAGTGTTTTAAGGACATTTCAAGGCTGTTTCAATAGATTCTTGCATTTTCAAGTGCTTTGAGGCTGTTTTGTGGTATTTTACAACATTTCATTCGTTTTTATTTGTTTTGAAAAGATTTGAATTGTTTTTATTGTGTTATTAGCCTTTTCATGTGTTTTAAGGTCATTTCAAGTTATTTGCGATTGTTTTATGGTGTTTTTAACTTTTTCATATATTTTTGAGTGTTTTATGTCAATTTTAAGGCTCTTTTGATAGATTCCTATGGTTCGAAAAGATTTGATGTTGCTTATTTGCCTCATTCATTTGTTTTTGAGGTTCTCAAGAGATTTGCGTTATTTTTATGGTGTTTTTTTTAGCATTTTCAAGTGTATTTGAGTGTAAAGGTAATTTCAATGCTTTTTGATAGATTCTCGTGTTTTGAAGAAATTTGAGGTTCTTTTATGATGTTTATTAAATTTTTTTCATTTGTTTTTTTTTTAGTTTTTTTAAACTATTTTCGTAGATCTTTTGTTTTCAAGTGATTTGAGGTTGTGTTATGTTGTTTTTACTGACTTTCATTGGTTTTTAAGTGTTTTGAAGAGAATTAAGTTTTTATGTGATGTTTTTAGCATTTTCATTTTTTTGAGTGTTATAAGGTCATTTGAAGTCTCTTTCGATAGATTATTGCGTTTTCAAGTTATATGAGGCTATTTTATGGTATTTTTACCACTTTTCATTCCTTTTTGTGTGTGTTGAAGAAAATTGAGTTTTTTTTATGATGTTTTTAGCCTTTTTTTTTTTCCGAGTATTATATGGTCATTTCAAGGCTGTTTTGATAGATTCTTGCGTTTTGAAGAGATTTGATGTTGTTTTATGATGTTTATTTACCTGTTTCATTTGTTTTTGAGATTTCTAAGAGATTTGTTGTTTTTTATGGTGTTTTTAACTTTTTAAATGCTCTTTTGATAGATTTTTGATAGGAATGTGCAATCCCTCCATTTGTATAGAAATTGAAGAACAAAACTTAAGAATATAATCATGATGTAGTTAGAGTGCTTGGGCTAGAAATCAGGTTAGTAATCTGCAATATAGGTTTGATGAGAAATAGCAGATGGCCACAGATGGAGATCATTGTAGGCCACCAGATGCAGACTATTACGGGGAGATTTTAGAAAGGCAGCTAAGAGATAAATGGACAGCAAAAGACCTACAAATGCTTCATGATCTAGGCTCAATCTTGTAAACAATGCAGACAAGGATGCAGCAGTGCTGGGTGTAGACGAGGTTGTAATAGTGACCGGACATAGACGAGGTCTCAACGGTATTGGGTACAGACTAAGTTGCAGTAGATTGAGTGCATCAGAGCTGATTGCTTCAGGATCTAGGATCAATCTTGTTGACAAGGGCCAACACAACAATGCAAACAAGGATGCAATAGTGTTGGATGCACACGAGGTTGTAGCAGTGACCGAGCACAGACGAGGTCTCAACGGTACTAGGTACATACTAAGTTGCAGCAAATTGAGTGCATCAGAGGTGATTGCCATGCTGGACAAGGATCAAAGGATTGGTCAAATCAAAGATTTGAGGTATGGAGAATTTGTACTAGGATAAGAAACATTGAAGCAAGTCTGTTAACATCAATGATGGGGCCACTGTGAGTAAACGGACAAGGCTATCAAAATCTGAACATTACAGTCACGGGTTCTCATCCCCTCAGTCTATATAAAGGGGATCAAAGAAGCTCATAGGACGGGTTGGTGGACGATGATATTTTGAACATTCTTAGAAAGAAGAAAAATCAGAAATCATTGTGCAATCGTTCGAGTGGGCTGAAACAAAGAACTAGGAAGATAGGGTTCACTAGTCTCCTCTAAAGAACAAGAAGCTGCAGTAGAGTCGAAAGAAGGATCTATGCAAGGATCTAGGTTCTTTCCCTTCAGGAAGTTGTGAGCTTTTAATAGGGCTTATGGAAAGCCATAAACAAGAAAGATAGTGAACTTACCTCTTGGCTTGACTATACTGGTCAACAAGGGAAGACTGGACTAAGCTCTCGTTAATCAGTTGCTAACGAGTGTCTGAATCAGTATAAAATCTTGTGTTCTTAGTTTTCTTTCCATTGTTTTTTATATTATAATTGTTAGAAATAATTTAAAGATTGTAAAGGGACGAGCCTTGAAAGCATAAGCCTCTGCATCAGATATCTTGTAGTCTGCAAGAACAACTAGTGCATGCTAGTTAAACACTCTACTGTCTTATATTGAAAAACTTTTAAAACAACCTATTAACCCCCCCTCTCCCCCTCTAGGTTGTACCTTTGGGAATTACAATTGGTATCAAAGCCTAACTTTTCAGACTTAACATTTTTTGAAAAGAAAAGGTCATTTCTTTTGATATAACCCTGCAAAAAAGTTACTAACAGTTCATTTTGTGAAGTAAACAGGGCTCTTCCAAAGCTACCCAAGTGGCCTAAAAGTGACGAGCCACCGGCCTGTTCTTTTGCCAAGTTCAATCACTGGAAACTGAGAATGCTGGCACATCTAGACTTAATAGATGAAAGTATGAATGATATAATCACAGATGGGCAATACATACCAAAGATGCAACATCCACTCAATGCATCAAGGGAAGTAAAGAAACCCAAGTCTCTCTGGACAAAGGAGGATTGAGATTTGGTGCTGGTCGATAGAAGGGCCACAAATCAGATCTTCAAAGTGCTTGATGATGACATGTTCGAGATAGTGGTTCACACAACCACTGCAAAAGAAGCTTGGGACACTCTACTAAACAAGAAGGATGTTCTCATGCAGAAGTATGACCGGTGTCAATGAGACCTGATGAAAATCTATCCAGTTTCGATTAGTGATTTAATGTGCTAATCAATAATCTCAAAACTCTAGGGAAGACTTTTGATAACAAAGAAGTCAACCTAAAGCTATGAGATCTCTGATGCGTGCATCGTAAGCACGTCAAATTTATATTTATAAGAGCACCCACTTCACTCTGTAAATATGGAGTTAAATGTAGTAGTGGAAGTAGGGGTCGATCCCACAGAGAAAGTTGAAACTGATCAACTAAACTAA
>JAOVYX010001377.1:0-12706 GCA_035668315.1 Drosera spatulata | reverse complement strand
TTTTATTTTATAATATATATATATATATATATATATATATATTTTTAATATAAAAATTAATTTGACATTTGACTTTTGTAAGTGATAGGAGTGAGAAATATAAAAAGAAGAGAAAAAAAAAGATGAGTTGATGTAATATAAAGTAAATAATATGAATGCTTTAATTTTTTTATAAAAAAAAGTTTCAAAATAAGATTATATTATAATTTAATTAAGACGATCTAATTTAAAAAATGTTACAATTTTGTTGGGACGAAGGAGTAAATACTACTCCCCTTATCATGCATAAAATCAATTCATAAGAAAAATATTCGATCAATCCCATGAAAAATATAATAGTTTTCAAAATGATATTATTCAATATATATTTTGATGACTTTGTTTTTTATATAACACAATTTTCGATCACACCCACAACATGCATCATATAAAAATATATGATTTATAATATGACCAATATTTCATTACTAATGTTTGATCATCTAATCATATTGAACATTTTTTTTTCAATCAAACTGTGGTACTTATCGAATCAAGTTAAATAGGTTCGGATCGATTCGGATCCTAAACACGATGGAAGTAATTTTCAAGCTACACGAAGGTAATCACTAACATTCCGCCAGTTCTTCTCTTCCACTTAATATAGGAGTAGTAATCAATCACAACAAACGTTGTCCTTATTCCCACCTCGCCCTAATCTCACTCTCAACCAAACCCCACACCACACCACTAACCACAGTTCTCTCACCACACTACACCGCACCGCACCTCTCACCACCTAACCATGGTTAACTCCTCTCCAATAAAACCCTCACCACACTCACTCCCGCTCTCGTTCTCACCGGAGAACACAATGACCGTACACACCACCACCACCGCCGCCGCCGCCACCACCGGAATTCTCGGAATCAAGCAAGTCCACCCCATCGACGATGAATCCGAGACCTCACAGCGCCTCCTCGATGCTCTAACCTCGCGCGACATCGGCTTGGCGTCGGAGCTCATCGAGGGCGATCCGATCCTCGACGTCAACTACATTGGCGTGGTGCGTGTGAAGGCGAGGGAGAGTGTTGTTGTGGTGAAGGGAGAGTTGCCGACGGAGGTGAAGGTGAGGGAGGGAGAGTACAAGACGGATGTGTCGGCGTTGTTTTTGGCTTCCAGTGTTGGTGATTTGGAGATCGTGAGGAAGTTGCTGGTAAATTGATTGAGATTTTGAGATTTGTGTTTTTGGTTTCTGTGTTGAATGTGATATGATGAAGTAATTTGAGCTTCTGTTTTTTTTGTTCTGATTCTGATTTTCTGTTTTGGTTTTACTACCAGTGCTTTGGTACTTTTTTACATAAAATCAAAATCGACGTATATCATTCTATTTTTGTTATCGATTTTGGTTTTCATAATTTTGAAATCATTAGCAATTGTTGATTTTAATTTTGATGATTTTGTTGTTGTTTGAGATTCATCTCATTTGCGTCGATTTGGAATAGATTTCGAGATGAGATTTGGTCTTGTTTAACATCGGCGAATTTGTCTTGAGATATTTGTGTTTCTGTTTCGTTTTCTTCGCATTTTCTTTGTTTCATTTTTTGCTTTTTTTTCTGTTCAAATTTTTTCGAAATTAGATTTGTGGTGTGCGGTAAAGTGCGCGTTGTGCGTTCGAATTTGATGTGCGTTTGTTTCGCTTTGATTTCGCTCGCTACAATTATTCTTATTTGACTGTTAGAAACTTTGAATTGAGTGTGTGTTTTTCTTTCCTGGAAACTGAAGTGGTCCTCCACGGTCTTAAACTCTTATTCTCCTGTTTCATGTTCAAAATGTGATACTATTTTGGCTATCATCAATGCTAGTATCATCTATTGGAATTATTTTGGCTATTTGTAGTGAATAAAAAGAGGGAGAATCACGAGGTTTGGTGGAAACAATATTTGGAGGCTCTCAATCGAGCGCGAGAGAAAACCGAACAAAGTATTAATTCAGCTATGTAATTCATAGTTATCGAACACTAAGTAAGTAATGTGAGTGGCTACGAAGACGACTTGTTGAGCTGATGAACTCAATGGACCGGTATCATTCTAGCGAAAATACCGATAAGTGGGATTATTGAACTTAGAGAATTGCTAATTTGTAGAACTATCAAGGTGTAAATTGGAAGTTTTATATTTCTGAACTGAGTTTTAGTGGTGCTTTAGCCTCTGTTACTTTTTGAGTTAAGGCAACAGATGTGCGTTTGTTGGCCCCACTGTGATGTTTCAAGAAGATTTTGTTCTTCACTTTTTGGGACTACTCCTAGTTTTCAATACCGTGATTTATTTATTGGAAGGGTCACAACACCTATTGACTTCAACTGAGTTGCATAAGGATTGATGTGAATTTGGATGTTTTAAGTTTCAAATTGTAGATTTCAAACCAAAAAGTGAAAAGCAAAAAAGTTCCAAGATGCAATTTGAACTCATTCATGGACGTCTCTTTTCCTTCCCTTTTGTCTCTTGTTTCTAATTGCATTGCTTTGAGAAATAATGAGCAAAAAAATATTTTGGCACTCTGTTGTAACTACTCTGGTTTCATCATGCTTTTTTTACTTTAAGGGTGAAGGGATGATGGTGGTGGGTGAATATGCGATCAAGTTAATCCGTTTCGCAAGTCATTAGTATAGCACGAGCATATCATTTCATCTTTGACGATGCACCTTAACAGCCATCTGAACATCTAGTAACTTGCCTTTTATGCTGGAAGATCATTGTTTAACTCATAGCGAACATTGCTCTTGTTCAGAAGAGGTGTAAACTAGCTGTAGTTCTCTTGTATGCTTGCTCATATCATACATTGAGTTGTTCGATAATCACTAGGCATAGTGACAGATACTGTTTGACGGCTTAGTTTCTTAATTAGATTTTGGTTTTGGCTTGCATTAGGAATAAACCATGTAGCCCCTCCTTGATGGTTGGTCTTCTGAATTTATATTATGCCCTTATAAGTATCAGTAAAAAACAGTAGCTGGAATGCATGCACTTGAGTTCTCAATCTAAACTATTGCACAACTCATTGACTTCATTTATGACGCTTGTGTGGCTCAAGAACTCCGAGTTGGCCACTATCTGGTTCACTGATTTGCTTTTCATGTTCAATAACATGGCACCGTCTTGTTTTCTCTGGTCCAGTAGATTGGGGTGATATTGTATGTTTATTTTATTTGCCGTTAGTTCCCATGCTCCATTTGCCTTTTAGTGTAGTTGCATTTAATGAAGACGAATCTGATGCGATTTCGCATTCGTGGGAGGCGAGGCCCATACTGAGCTGTTAAAAAACCGAATCCCAAATTGTCTGCACTATATGTACTTATTTGGAGTCCATGCTCTATGTTTCACATCAGACTTATGGTCTGTACGTGTTGGTGGGGATGATTATTCTTGCTCGAACTGTAGGAAAGAAACTTCAATGTGCCAACTTTTTTCTCATGTATGGAGAAAGATAAATTGGGATGAGTTTAGTTGTGTTGAAGCGAGAATATCAATTTTCATATCTGGCTTGTTCTTCAAATGTTAAGTGCTTTTACTGGAGTAATTAGAACTTTCTAGTGAAACTAATATACATCTTAGGCTTCAAGATTTTCTCAAAAAATGCAGACGAGAACAAATTTTTCCGCTATTGTACGGATGATATGAAGTATGTGTCACAAAAAGACATCATTATGTTGCATTGTACTGAACAAAATCTTTTATCTGATTGACAGAGAAAAGGGGCATATGTAAACCAGAAGCTCTTCAGGGGCTTTGCAACCACTGCAGCTGTCAGGGAGGGTCATCTCGAGATACTGAAGAGCTTGATCAAAGCCGGGGCGTCTCAGCCAGCTTGCGAGGAGGCGCTGTTGGAGGCGAGCTATCATGGCCGCGCAAGCTCTGTCGAGCTGCTCATGGGATCTGATTTGATTCGATCCCATGTGTCGGATCATGCATTCGTTACAGCTTGTTTAAGAGGGTTCAAGGACGTGGTGGATGCTCTGATCAGGGTACGTATAACATTATTATATCAGCATAATTCACATGAGTCAGGGTAAATCATAAATTGATCACATTGGATTCTTCGAATTCTGTCTTGGACCTAATTTTTTTTATGCTGTACTTTCCTACAGCCTGATATAGCTCTGGTTTTGTATTATTCTATTCACCCACATGGTCTTCTGTTACTTAAAATGGATCTAACCTGAAGCAGCTCACGTGAGTTATTCCCATAGATTCTGTAAACGATGTTCAGAATTTATTTTAAACGATGATCAGAATTTATTTTAACTATAGATTATGTCCAAATATCGATATGGATCAATGGTTTTTACAGTTTGTTTAATTTCAGCTGCTGAACGATCTATCATTGAATAATCTCTCCCATGATGCTAAACCAGTTGACTTTGTCGTCTGTTTTACTAGTCAATTAGCAAACATATGTTATTATATGTGTAGTGTGGCGTCGATCCAAATGCAGTTGATCGGGTGCTTCTCCAGTCCTCTAAGCCTTCACTTCATACAAATGTGGATTGCACTGCACTGGTGGCTGCCGTTGTTAATAGACAAGTCTCTGTTGTGAGCCTGCTTCTGAAGGTGATTTATTCTCCTATTGTTGACTGTACATATAACATATGGTTCTTGATTGGATGTAGCTTTGTACCTCATGTCTTGCCAATATCTGCTGACCCACACCCAAAGCTAGTAAAATTTTGTACATGCCATTGAAATGATCATCACAACAATAATAATAATGTTGAATGATAGAGCTTTCTCTGATACTTTTGTACATTAGTTAACAACCAAGGAGGCCTAATGTGTACATTTTTCTTGTAAGAACTCTCAAGAAACATGTGTACGAGAATAAACCTTGCACTTTTCAAGGAACATATGAGAGAGCACATCTTACGTGAGAATCTCCAATTTAGAATAAGATTTATTGTACATATTTTTTTCCCAAGGGTTGCTTCTGTCAAGTTATGAACCTATATCGTGGAGAACATTGGCAGAAATGCTTGATCCATAGATCAAACATGCCCTTACATAAGCTGTAGTGTTAGCCAAAGATAGGAAAGGATGATTTTCAGTACTGTAGTTAAATCTCCGTGGTATCTCTTGTCCAGTTCTCCTGGTGACCCACCATATCTGATATTTAGGTCAAAGGGACCCACCTGTTGGTGAAACAAACTGTACACAGCTGGATGTGAACAAGTATGGCCAACTCCAAAATCATGAAAATCTTGTGTACTGCTAGAGAATCCCAGCCAACATCATGAGAATTTTCATCATGTACTTTCTATGAATCTCAGATGAGATGGTCGTATGAATTTGTCAGGAACTGATTTCGACGTTAAGTTGATAATAGTCTTCTGTTCTTGGTCCATTCCTGGATATGAAGTCAAGTGACACTATTAGATAGTGCAGTGCTAATATCACTGCCTGTTCCAACTCAGTAGAACTTGCTGGGAAAATAATGAGCGGCAAAGTGGTTCGCTTAGGCTGAAACGATACAAGCGAGCTTAATGCTCTTGAAAGCTTATTTTCTCTTGACAGTGCTTACTCAGATCTGACGAACGCTCTAAGCATTGCTCTATCTGTTCATATTTTAAAGGGTCAAAAAACGTTAGCTTAACCTGGAGTTGAGCATGATAATTTTGTGTTTTGAGGCTTCCTGGGTTGTGGTTATTAAGGTGTTCTTATTTGTTTTCTTTTCTTCTGATAATACTATAGGCCGGTGTTACAACTGACATTGAAGTCAGACTAGGAGCATGGTCATGGGACACGGCAACAGGAGAAGAGTTTCGTGTAGGTGCAGGACTTGCAGAGCCATACCCCATAACCTGGTGTGCCGCGGAGTATTTTGAAGTTAGTGGTGCCATATTGCACATGCTCCTGAAACACCATTCTGTGAACACATTTCATCAAGGCAGAACCCTCGTCCACCATGCCATCCTATGTGCCAACACCGGAGCCCTCAATGTGCTTCTCAGGAATGGAGCTGATGTTGAAGCTCGCATCAAAACCACAAGAAATACTGAGTTTTGTGCTGTACACATGGCTGCTCGCCTTGGATTGTCATCAGTCTTACAGTGTCTGATCGATGCTGGATGCGACATAAATGCCCGTACTGATTCTGGAGATACCGCTCTCATGATCAGTGCTAAATATAAGCAGAATGAGTGCCTGAGAGTATTGGCAGCAGCTGGTGCTGATCTTGGCTTGGTCAATAATGCTGGCGCATCGTTGGATTCGATTGCTAGAGCCAAAAAGTGGTATGCTGAATATCAGCAGTTGCTGCTGGATGCTATCAAGGCAGGGAAAGTTCCTGTTAGCTGCAACATAGCATTATTTTCGCCTCTCAGGTTTGCTGCGGAAGCAGGTGATGTAGATGCTTTGAAGATCCTAGTTGCGCAACCGGAATTAGATATCAACCACCAGGACGAGAAGGGGTTCACGGCAGCGATGGTTGCTGTCATGGAGGGCCATGTGGAAGCCTTCAAAGTTCTCGTATATGCTGGTGCTGATGTGAAACTACGCACCAATTCTGCTGAGGATGTGATCTCCTTATCAGTGCTCAGCAAGAAACAAGAACAGGTGGAGAAGGTGATGCTGGAATTTGCGCTGGAGATGGACCACAGGAACACTGGAGGGTTCTGTGCTCTCCATTGTGCAGCTCGCCACGGAGACCCGGAGGCTGTCAGATTGCTGACTTCGAAGGGCTACGATGTCAACATCACTGATGGAGATGGCTACACTCCCTTGATGGTAGCTGCAAGAGAAGGGCACGGGCATGTATGCAAGCTCTTGATCTCTCGTGGGGCAGAATGTGGCGCTATGAATTCCAAGGGCGAAACGGCCCTTTCACTCGCAAGGAATGACGCTGTAGGTGTCATTCTTGACGAGCTTGCACGCAAGCTAGTTCTCGGTGGGGCGCACTTACTGAAGCACACGAAGGTCGGAAGAGGACGTCCCCATGGCAAGCTTGTGAGGATGCTCGGGGCGGATGGCGTCCTACAATGGGGCATGTCTAGCAGTAGAAATGTGGTCTGCAAAGAAGCGCACCTAGGGCCGAGCACAAGTTTCAAGAAGAACAGGAAAAGCAAGGGAGACAGCGACGACCCTGGGTTGTTTAGGATATTGACCAACAAGAACAAGGAGGTGCATTTCGTGTCCGATGGCAGCAAAGAAGCTGCGGAGCTATGGGTCAGAGGTATAATGCTGGTTACCAGAGAGACCATATTTGGTAACTAGGAAATGGATTTAGATAGCTAAGGGTCTCATCAGTCTTCTATTTTGTATAGCTGCTGCTCTGTATATAACGTTTCGTCATTGTTTGTTCCTTTCTAATTTAGCTTATTTCAGGCACCGAAGGTTCCTAGCATTGTCTTTAGGGTTCACGATTAATTTGTAGTCATGTTATCGAAGTAGTAGTCTTATCAAGTCCGAAATCGAAGGCTACTTGTATCTGAATTTGACATCAAATTAACATGAAATCTTTGCAGATGATTAGAACATAGTGCAAACAATTCTAGACTCTCTTTTCTACCTTTCGCTGTATTTATATCACATAGCTGCAATATGAGACATCTGATATGAGATAATAGAAGCTTTAGAATATTATCACATTTCAATATTAGAGGAAAAAATGGTCTTGCAATTTTTACGACAAATGGGAGAAATTTTCCTGACCCCCAACACACAAGCCGAAGAACAAATTACATCTAGAATGAAGAAGCGCATACATGTGGAAATGACTAAACACAATCACCAATTCGACTAATGATCACAATAACTCATGAAGATCCCATCAATTAACATATTCAGTCACCAATGTTTAGCTGTCTTTACCTTGAAGCGAACCTGGTTTCCGGCATTCCCATAGACCGCCGATGCATCAGCTGGCCATTGATTAACTTTCTGTTGACCTAATCCTGTCGTCAAATGGGAGAATCCGTCTGAAGTGACAAAAATTTCGTCTGCAGAACATTGAAGAAAGCAATACGCCTGTGTCTTAGCCTTCATGTAACTCCTTTTCCTTGGTTTTGCAAATATCCTCGGCAGACTTCGCAAATTTCTTAGTTAGCTCGTCAATCTGAGAATAGAAGAAAACACCTAAGGAATGCTAAGTACTCCTTTGGGCAAACTTTCCAACGGAATCCTATATCCTGTCAGTCCAATCGAGATACTCAAATCTAACAGTGTATTCATTTGATTGTTCCCCCTGCGTAACTCGTACTATTCTTCCATCCGCTGCTAAGTTGCCCACCAAAAAGAAAAAGAAAAAGAAAAAATGATCCAAGTATCCAACTACTAGAAGGAAGAGTAATATGTCTTAAGCAAAAATAAAGTTCATTAGATGCTGAGCTGCGCTGACGGTGTAGAGAGGTTTCATGCGAGTATGAGAACAATTATCTCAGAGCACCACCCAAGAAAAAAAAAAAACAATCTTAAATATTCAGGGCACTATCTTAAATACTAACCTCTTTCTCCAATTTTTTAGCGCTATCTTTAGGATAACTAGAACCCGCTTTCTTGATAGCATCAAGTGCCTGAAAAATTACAAGTAAAAGGTAGCATTCGGCTTAGTCAAGTTTGCCACTAGAAATATCATGCAATCTGTAGAAAGAGCAGACATTAGACACAGGATGCTCACAGACTTCATCAAAATTCATCATTCATAAGCATTATCATACGCATCACCCCAACAATCAAACACAACATAATCCAGTCCTGAGCTCAGGCAGAGGAAATAATGGAAGGACTATGATGAAAATCATTAAAATCATATCTCTCACCCCATGAGTTATAGAGAAAGGAAGTGCCATAGTGCATTAAAATTATGTCACAACAGATATCGCACGTATCATACTCTTAGCATAATGAAGAATACTGCTAGTAACTATGACAGGAGCTTTACGTTTCCTTCACAATTTGAAGAAGAGAGTAAAACTTTTTAGCTAACCTTTTGGCGAGCTCTTCGAATACTTAGTTTGACATCTTCACTTGATTTTGAAACAACCTTACACATGGCCTGAATCCAAATATATATGAGAAAAGCAACAAAGCAAGTTAGCATTTAGTAAGCAAGGGTGTAGCATCGTTGAAGAAGAATGGGAGTTAGAGATAAACCACACCTGTACAGTCTCCTTGGTCAACCTGTCATGTACAAGGGGGTAAAGGAAAACGAAAAAAATACACGACTTAGCAAATTGCACAACAAATAGCCTAACTGCAAAGGCATTAACGAACACATGTGACAGGAGAAAGAAAAGGAACTTACGGAGGCACAGCCGCTATCAACCTTTGTCCATCAGTTTTTGGATTCAAGCCCAGCGGAGATGATGTAATAGCTTTCTCCAAGTCCTTAAGGTTCTGCAGCAGCAAGGTTTTGTTTGCACATTAAAGCACTTCACAAGAAGTTTCCACAAATTAGCCATAAGCTTAAAAACATACTGCGTGTCTGAAGAAAGGCATAGTTAATTACATCAGGGTCGTAAGGCGTTACTGATAGAGTTTTTGAATCAATCACTGATATGACAGCAAGTCGATTCAAAGGCATCTTTACAGCACCAGTTTCCACAATAATATGATCCAGCATCCCTGAATACCAAATCCAAGAAAGAAACAACCTCGGAAGTCAATGCCTCCAATGTTATTGCGATTAGTACCATATAAGTCTGGTCAGTTCACATGAAATGAACCTGCAGATGCTCTTCCTGTGCGTATCTTACTGAGTTCTCGTGACAGAGCATCAATCGCTGATTCCATAAGCGAGGCAGTGGAAGCCTTCACTGAAGGTCCTATATCTTCGGTTACTTTCATGGCGTCTTCATCCTCATTTGCCTCTGCAGATAACAAAAGAAAATGAAAGATGTGCAATCCAAGCTAGACAGACAGACAAATTCATCTCAGCAGATGTAGAAAGAATCATGTAAAGCGCTAATTGTTAAACTCAAGAGTACATCAGGTCGCTTATTAACAACTGAAATTCAAGCTTTACAGACCAATCTTACCGCAATTTCAAACCCTTTCGAGATCTAACACAGTAAAGCTCAGGACCAACACACCCAAAGCTTAAATTTATGTTCCAAATATCCTAAATAAATTCCTTTCAATCTAATCACACCAATATACAATTAGGAAGACTTGAGGCCTCAAATCCACACACTCCAGCTACTGAGCTACATGCTTTGCATCGCATGAGCCACCGAGCTCAATAATGATCCTAAATTCACGCTACGACATCATTCTCGCCTTGAATCTGAAGGTCAGAGAATCAACAACAAACAACACGCTACGAAAACATTCTCACCGTTCATCAAAAAATTCGCTTAAGATGCTCATAAAGAAATACACAGCATCATCTAGACGCAGATAACGGAATTTGACCATCTCATCAACACACATATACCGTCAACGGCTCGAAGCTCTACACGAAGCTCTAATCATACCCTAATCACACCACTACTACAATCAACACACACAAAACACATACGAACAACATTCATAACATCGAACTCAATGCAAAATCATTCATCTGAAAACATTGCACTACTACAATCGGCGATTAAGATCAATGATTTTTACTTGATTTGCGTCCCTTTGCGAAACCTCTCCGACAACTCCAATTCGCCAAATCAATCAAACGGGGAATATGAGACGGCGACGACGACGATTCAAGCGAGGATCGAGCGGCTATTGAGATCGAAGATGAAATCTGATGAAGATTGGGATGATGTGAGGAGCTGCGAAGGAGGAGAGAGGCTGTGGTGCGGTGAGCGAGTATCCTTCTCAGTATCATCGTCGCCGCCGTCGATTTTCGCCGGAGAAATTGGAGAGTTCAACAATGGCGATGGGATGCGACGATGGTCTCTCTAGGGTTTCTGCAGTAAAAACCTTTACATAAGCTTGAGGCTTGTCCAATACTCCCATCATCCCAAAAAATTACTGTACAACATTTGTCCCAATTACAGTAAATTACTCCAGTATTATCTTGGTTTCGTAATTTTGATAAACCTAACGTATTTTATATTTTTTTATATGTATAAATATAAATTTAGTTTTTATTTCAAATCATATCTAATGGTTATGTAACATTTATTAAATTAAAATACGTAATTTGTATAATTATTGATGTTTCATGATAAATTTATAAAAGTTACGTTCAGTTGTCATTGCACGCGCATCAAATTTTACATCAGGCATGCCAAGTCAAAATATTACAACAATTTTGATACTGAGAGTAATATTATTCTATTCAAAAAAAAATTTCCTATAAAAATACAAAACAGCATTACTATTCATTTTATATCACATCGAAACATCTTACTTCATTTCCTTCTTTTTTTTATTTCTCCCATTCAAAAGATAAATTAATTTTTATAATAAAAAATAACACACATTAATTATTGTGTCAGATCTATAATTTTTTTGAGACGAAATGAGTAAAATTTTTGATGATACCATAAGCTTCAATTATAACAATGTTTTCAAAGATGCACTATATATATATATATATAAAACAGTGTTTTCAAAGGTTGTTTGATGAAAGTTTATGTTACAATCAATATTTAACAATAAATTTATAAAAATTAACTCCTTTTGTCTCAAAATAAATGTAATGATTTGATTTGGGGGTTTTCCATACAAATTTTGATTTACGTCGCGGGATGATCAAACATCATTTTTCGTAAAATTATCGTGAAACATTAATGATAATTTAATTTACGTATTTCAATATCAAATAACCAAACTTTTAAAAATACATATTAAATATAAAAATAAAATAAAAATATTACATTTATTATACGACAAAAAAAAAATATAATCGTCTCACATCAACCTAAATTTATCTCCATAAATTTTCAAATCACATCGTTCCATTTTTTATGACACAGGAAAAATATCAGAGAAGTAAGAAATTACCCACAGGTTGCGGTGCTCTTAGTGATAATTTCTAGTGGATTCTATCCACTCATACCAGTCTCTCATCATCTCTCGACAGCAAACTCCAATGTTCTCCTTTTTTTTTTACGTCTCCATCAACATCGGATAAAATTTTGACCGAAATTAATGGGAGCTAACAGCTAAGATGTTGTCTCGGCTTGTAGATGTCTATCATTAAGTTCAAGTTGAATCATAGGTTACTATGTAATACTCCCTCCTTTACAATTTATCCGTGTTTGGAGAGTTAAATAGAGTTTCAAAATTTTTATCGTTTGAGATAGTAAGTTTCTTGCTAATTTTATCAATATATTTATTGCTCTTCTTACTCTAGCTCATGTAACACCTAAACAACTTTATCATTAATAAGAACAAGAATGGAATTTCGTTGTGATATATCATTAAGATTTGTTAATATGTGTACGAATAAATTGGGCCGAAAGAAGTACTAATAAAATTGTGACATCATCATATCAAAAGATAGATGCTGCAAGTATTAATTAGAGTGTAAGTTATAAGTTGTGTATTTTAGGTTGGCGTTATAGAATATATCATTCCGTTGTGTTGGCTTGTATAGGTTACGATGCATATGTTGGTCTTCTAACATTGTTTGGATTTTTGGTATAGTTGGATTCTCAACAAGGAATATTTACATTGATGTAACATTGATGTCGTGGTTATCCAACACTCGACACGTGAAAGGCTAGTGCACTCTACAAGTCAATTGAATTTTCGTGTAGGGGGAGTGTTAAGATCGTGCTAAGATGCTC
>JAOVYX010001376.1:0-12707 GCA_035668315.1 Drosera spatulata | reverse complement strand
ATTTGCATCTTAATGTGTTGAATGTTGAGTAGATGGTCATCTAGCGCTATACAGGCATATTCAAGGGCGGATGTTGATGTTGATTGCCTCATATCCACTCAACTTTCCAGAGTGACCATAGCGTCTTAAATGCCGCTGGCCCCAATCGCTATGATATTGCTACCACATATTTAGTTTTCTTGTGGCATGCTCATAATCACAAGCTTACACTGTTTCAGCCATTGCCCTGATACGCAGGGATTCTCTATTACTTGACCCGACCGATATGTTTCCCATAGAGGTTAAAATTTCTACCCAACGCGATAAAATTCATTAAACCTTGCGCTAAAAGTTGGATCTATGTCGACATCTCCAAATCTCGCCATACCTAAATCTGGTAGATGAGAATCCATAATCTCAATCACTTGCACCCAAGTTTTGTCATTCATGAAATCGAGTTGATTTCAGAGATACTTATTGATGAGAATATAATCTTCCCTCAAAGATGATCACACGGAAATTGTAAACCCAGAATAATAAACACGACAAAGATAAAAAGCAAGGACAAACCAATTAAGAAACTTATACCTACAAAAAGCAAGTACTGGCCGACTAAACATTCTTGTCGCTGGCATTACTGAAAGCATCGGTGTGAAACAAAAAACGAAGATTCTGGGTATGAATTAAAAACATAAACAAAACCGATGAATATGGAATCCTTTCTCTGTTCCGAAGAAAAGAAAATACTCCCTACGTATCAATTCAATTTATCTATGGTTTAAACCTAAACACAAATATTAATAAAATTTAATTACACATCTTAATGACACAAGAAAATTCAATTCTTGTCCTTATTAATGATAAGTTGTTTAAGGATTGTATTAAATGAATCAAAATATGAAAAACAATAAATATATAGATAAAATTGATAAAAAATTTTATTTTGTGTCTAGATTATCTCAAATAACATATATTTTGGAATTCCATTAACTCTTCAAACGACAGATAAATTAAAATGAAGGAAGTAATGTTTTTTGTTATCTATAATTGATGTCAAAAGCCTTTGATCATCGAACATAACAGCATCAACCCCCTAAAGAGAAATCTAAAAGCTAGCAAACTAATAGGTGGTACTGGTACTAGAGCAGTGTTTAACTTTCAATCCTCCATCTACATTTCTTATCTGTGGAAGCGAATTAAAACCCTTACACAATCACTGCTTCACTTATTAATTGCAATAACAAGTAGCAAGAGTTTCTGGTTTTATGTTTTAACACTCCATTCTGACTTTTACCATCAACCACAAGAAATAAAAAATAAAAAATAAAATAAAATTGAAGGTGCGACCGAAATGTAGAGTGATGTGATCCAAGAGAGCAGAGATATATGCGAGTAACATCAAGCACGACGATGTAGTTTTTGCTAAAAAGGCATGATTGTTCACAAATGAAGAAAAAATCAGCCACACGATCCAGTACATGCTTATTGATAAGAATTAGACTTACAGATGGTGAAAAATGCTTCCGAGTGGCGTGAATCTGTAGAACAAATGCAATGACAATAAGTGAGACATTTTGCAACAGATATAGAACACCCAATTTACATCTCTCTGGAATTATGTGAAATGTTCTGATCATTTCCTTCAAGGTGAATCTCACTTCCTACTTATTAACAAACTGTTTTCTCAATTAGAACACTTCTAACTGAAATTCAAGGGGGAGCAAGTAAAGTTTACCAACAATGAATCAAGACGGCCGTTTGACCTCGAATTCAGAAGGTTTGACACGGGGCACCGGAAACAACAAACGCACAGCTGGTTTCATCCTCAAAAGTCAAAACTTCTGAGCTCCAGCCACACCAGCTCGGCCGTATGTTTTGCTTGTGACAACCTGAAATTCAATTTTTTACAAAAGGTTACTGTTTAAAGTGAAAATGCTAACAGTAAAAGAGGCTTGCCGTACAAATTGGCCAATGTCTTGCCCGACAACGAACGGAATTTGCGAAAATTTTCCTAATCCTTTAATGTATGGTAGTATGGGCATTGATAGGTACTCAAACCCTTCTATAAATGCACTAGTTGCGACCTGCGAGGCAAACCACTAGGAGAAAGTTAGAGAAAAACACAAACACACATCTGCAACATGGATCAGAAGCCGCATGTAGTGTGCGTACCTTACGCAGCTCAGGGGCACATAAACCCCATGATGAGGTTGGCTAAGCTCCTCTACATCAAGGGATTTCATGTAACCTTCGTCCTGACGGAATACAACCGGAACCGCCTACTACGGTCTTGTGGCAAGAACTCGCTCGACGGCCTCCCTTCATTCAGGTTTGAGGCGATCCCAGATGGCCTCCCACCTGTAGATGACGACGTTACCCAGGATACACGGACTCTTATGGAATCCATGGACAGGACGTGTGCTGGACCGTTGAAGGAGCTTCTCGCTGGGCTCAATGACACAGCAACGTCTGGTGTACCACCGGTGACCTGCATAATCGGTGATGGAGCCCTGAAGTTCACGTTGGCAGTGGCCGAGGAGCTTGGTATCCCTGATGCTATTCTGTGGACTGCAAGTGCCTGCGGATTCCTGGGGTACAGCCATTTCCAGAGTCTAGCTGAAAAGGGTCTCGTCCCCCTGAAAGGTACCTTCTCTTCATAACCTGAAACCAGCATTTCTAACACATGAAAAATCAATCATGCTTAAAGAGATGAACAAGGTTCATCATTCAAACATCTCACACCAATAAGGTTCAGACCCGATCCTTTGATGTTATATATGTAGCTTTAACAAGGCTTCAAATCTGCAGATGAAAGTTACTTAACAAATGGGTACTTAGACAAGGTGATAGACTTTATACCTGGAATGGAAGGCATCCCATTGAAGTATCTGCCATCCTTCCTCAGGACCACCGACCCTAACGACTTCATGTTCCAAGCAGCAATTGTCTGGATACAGATAATACGCCAAAAAGCTTCTGCTATAATCTTCAACACATTCACTGACCTGGAGCAAGATGTGATCTCCTCACTCGCCCCTAACTTCCCCCCTCTCTACCCCATTGGCCCTCTCCACCTCCTCGTAAACCAAATTGAAGAAGAGCACACAGAGACGAAGTCATTAAGCTCTAATCTCTGGAAGCAAGATGACAAGTGCCTACAATGGCTCGACGCAAGACCATCGAGCTCAGTGGTTTATGTTAATTTTGGGAGCATTACAGTGATGACTCCCGCCCAACTCGTGGAGTTTGCATGGGGCCTTGCCAATAGCAAGCATTACTTCCTCTGGATCATAAGGCCGGACCTTGTCTCTGGAGACACGGCAGTCCTACCCACAGAGTTTGTCGAGGAGACCAAAGAGAGGGGACTTCTGGCATCCTGGTGTGACCAGGAAAGTGTGATGAGCCACCAAGCAGTTGGTGCATTCTTAACACACAATGGCTGGAATTCAACGATAGAGAGTATTTCTAGCGGGGTGCCTATGATCTGCTGGCCGTTCTTCGCGGATCAGCAGCCAAACGGTTGGTTTACTTGTAAAAAATGGCATATAGGGATGGAAATTGATAGTGAGGTGAGGCAAAAGCAGGTCGAGAAGCAAGTGAGAGAGATTATGGAAGGAGAGAAGGGAAAAGAGATGAGAACCAAAGCCATGGAGTGGAAGAGCTTGGCTAAGGACGCCGCTACCTGGGAGTCTGGATCATCTTATTTGAACCTGGAGAAGTTGATACAGGACGTGCTACTTGTGCCTAAGATCAAAGCACAGAGGGATCAACCTAGGCAACCAATTGTTTTGACGCACCAGCAAGACAGAGAAGAAGGTGAAATATGAGAATATAACAAGTCTACAATGCAGAGTTGCGAGCTACTCAATTCTTATAGACTACCAAGCATTGTAAAGTGCAAACAAGTGATCCATTGTGTGCAAATCCTAGAACGGCATGTTCAGGATGCATAATCTACAAACATATGTTCAAGAAAATACTCATGGTATCAAAATCATCTGACCATAAATATTCACTGAAGTACGAGTTGCATACTAGATGGCATCAATCCCATCATAGCTTTAGGGCGAGTGATGGAAGGTCGCAACCATACCCCAAAAACATGATACGTGCAACATAAGTAACAGAACAGGTTGAATACCAGTCATCATTCAAAAGAGTCATGAGCTTTGCCTCAGAAAGCCATATAGTATAGCTTTTAGTAAACATTCAATTGTGTATTACTACGTTAATAGTCCTTACGTTCTGCAGTTGAATTACGGGTTTCTACCCCACCTACCACGAAGAATATGTTCAAGGTCCCAAGCCCCAACTTGCCATATTAGGTACCATCTAGGCATCTACGAATGAAAACCATGAGCCCAAAAACAACATGCGAAGTTCTCAACCATTGAAAGGGAGAAAAGACTATAGGAAGAGAACTTACATAGAATCACCATATCTCCACCATGGATGAAAAGCCACACGTAGTATGCGTCCCATACCCAGCTCAGGGGCACATAAACCCCATGTTGAGGCTGGCAAAGCTCCTCTACATCAAGGGATTCCACATAACCTTTGTCAACACGGAGTACAACCATAACCGTCTACTACAGTCTCGTGGCAAGCACTCGTTGGATGGTCTTCCTTCTTTCAGGTTTCAGTCTATTCCAGATGGCCTTCCACCGGCTGATAATGATGACATCACACAGGACTAGACAACTCTCGTCATCTCCATGGAGATTACAAGTGGTGGCCCGTTCAGGGAGCTTCTTTCCAGGATCAATGACACAGCCACCTCGGGTGTGCCACCAGTGTCTTGCATCATCGCAGATGCTGCAATAGGGTTCACATCTGGGGCAGGGAAAGAGCTAGGCATCCCTGAAGTTATAATGTTTGCCGCCAGTGCCTGCGCATTCCTAGGCATTTCACAATTCCAGAATCTTGCTGAGAAGGGCTTCGTGCCCCTGAAAGGTAATACGTATCATTCTCCCTTTAGTAATCTGAATCCAGCAAATCTATCCAACATTAAAAATCCATCAGACGAGGTTATACCTTTATATTTATGAAAAATATATAACAGTGTTGTTATACTGTGACAGCACACACTACAACATTAACAGAACAATAACACACTTCTGCACGATCATAATCATTGACTTCATTACTCAAGCCATAGGAATCCATCTAGCTCCAAATAAGCTGGTTCTTGGTTCACAGCAATTTCAATTGTTAACATAGCTGACGAATTGCAGACGAAAGTTACTTCACGAATGGATACTTGGACACTGATAGATCGGATACCTGGCATGGAAGGAATCACCTTGAAGTATCTTCCTACCTTCATCAGGACAACTGACCCAAATGATTTCTGGTTCAATATTGCTATTGACACCACAAAGAGAATACGTCAAACAGCTTCTGCTATCATCTTCAATACATTCGCTGCCCTCGAGCAAGATGCGATAACCTCCCTCTCCCTTAACTTCCCACCAATATACCCCATTGGCCCACTGCAACTTCTAGTAAACCAAATCTAACATGACCACATAGAGACCAAATCATTAGGCTCTAATCTCTGGAAGGAGACACTGAATGTATCCAATGGCTTGATGCCAGAATACCAGGCTCAGTGGTCTATATCAACTTTGGAAGCCTCACAGTGATGACTCCAGCCCAGTTTGAGGAGTTTGCTTGGGGACTTGCCAACAACAAGCACTATTTCCTATGGATAAAAAGGCCAGACCTTGTCTCAGGGGAAGCCTCGGACCTACCACCTGGGTTCGTGGAGGAGACCAAAGGAAGAGGACTTATGGCATCCTGGTGTGACCAGATGTGTGCTAAGACACCCGGCAATTCGGGCGTTCCTCACACACTGTGGATGGAATTCGACGATAGAAAGCATTTCTAGTGGGGTACCTCCGATCTGTTGGCTGTTCTTTGCAGATCAGCAGCCTAACTGTTGGTATACATGCAACAAAATGGGGTATAGGGATGGAAATAGATAGCGAGGTCAGGAGGGAGGAGACTGAGAGGCAAGTGAGGGAGATGATGGAAGGAGAGAAAGGGGAAGACATGAGAAACAAAGCCATGCACTGGAAGAGGTTGGCCAGGGAGGCTGCAACCTGGGCATCTAGCTCGTCGTACTTAAATCTGGAGAATCTGATACAGAATGTGCTACTTGCCCCAAAGATCAAAGCACAGGACGGATCAACGTAAGGAAGAAATGTTGTGGGAGAGCAAGAGAAAGTAAAAAGAGAAATATTGCAGAACTTCATGCTGATTGTCGTAAAAATTATTTCCTCAAATGTTGGAAAGAACTAATATCTACTTCTTCTAAGGAATTACAATATGTTACGACTAAGGTCCGTTGATTTTATCGTCACTAATAAATTATCGTTTAGACTAAATAGGTTAAATAGAATGTTACGGATATAACATGAATGAGCGGAATATAAATAGCACAAATAAAAAAGACAGAAATTTTACGTGAAAACCCTTGCGGAAGAAAACCACGAACGGTTACACCGTCGACGACGAAGAATCCACTAGTCAAATGAGAAGATATAAACGAATAACATCTGAACACTAGAACTCCACAACGGAGATACGAAACTAATTCCTTCACAAACCTCCTAAGTTCACAAATGTGTTTACTATGTTAAATGTGTTTGTAAATCTCTAAAGAAACTCACGGACGAAGCAAGATGCTTGTGCTCGACCCTTCTGTTTTGCATATGCTCACAACTAACCAAAGAAGAAATAATCACCATTTATAGTTGCTATGGGTGAATTTCCTCCGTATGTGTGTATGTTAAGAATAAAGAGCCTAAGGAGACAAAAATGTGACCGCCGAGGTTGACATGCAAAGCACTCCATAATTGAATAAGCCAAAATAACAAAATGATAATATAGGATAATTGATTTTAGGCACAAATCAAACAAATCTCCACCTTAACTTAAATCATTTTCATTCTCATTGAGCAACCTCTACCTAGGCCCTGAACGAGCTTAATTGTCCTCCACTCTTAAGAGTTTCAGACAATAACGAAACTTTGAAACAAGATTAGGTTTCGTCAACATATCTACAGGATTATCTGCAGTAACAATCTTGATCACCTTGACATCCTTTACGTCCCGAACAAAATAATATCGAATGTCAATATGCTTAGTCCTCTAATGATGCATCTGACTACGAGTTAAGTGAATGGGTGAAGAACTATCACAATGAAGCACTGTGCTATTTTGCTTTAAATCTAAGTCTGAAGCCAAATTCCTCAACCAAATCACTTTCTTCACAGTTAATGCAGCAGCCATGAACTCAGTCTCTATATTACTCAAAGTTACAGTATCCTGTAAAGTTGCCTTCCTAAAAATTGGTCCACAAGTGAATACATATCTTGTAAGTGACCTCCGACGATCCAAATCTTCAACATAGTCTGAATCTGAAAACCCCTCAACATTGTTGCTGTCTCCACCTCGTCTTGCATCAGAGATGAGATTTAATCCCGATGAACCCTTAAGATATCTAAGGATCCACTTCACGGCCTGCCAGTGACCTCTATCAGGTCTGCTCATATAACGACTGACAACTGACATTGTCTGTGACAAATCGGATCGATTACATACCATAACATACATCAAAGAACCAACTGCACTCGTATAAGGTACTGAGGTCATGCTCTTCACTTCGTCCTCAGCATTCGGTGAGAGCTCTAAAAATAGTTTGAAGTGCCCTGTCAAGGGAGTAGAAACGGGTTTGGCATCTTTCATGCCAAAACGATTTATAACCTTTTCGATATATTTCTTCTGACATAAGATTAAGACCCCATGCTTCCTATCCCGGTTAATCTCCATGCCCAAGATCTTCTTTGTTGGGCCGAAATCCTTCATATCAAACTCGCTACAGGAGAGTGAAAAAACTTCAGCATAGTCAATACCTTCCTTCTGAGTGAAAACCTTAACCATCAATCTGGTCTTGAATCTCACATCACCACCATCGCCTGTTTCCTTCCACCAAAATCCTTACGGGAGAAAACCACGGGTGGTTGCACCGCCGACGACGAAGAATCCACTAGTCAAATGAGAAGATATAAACGAATAACACCTGAACACAAAGAACTCCACAACGGAGATACGAAACTAATTCCTTCACAAACCTCCTAAGTTCACAAATGTGTTTACTGTGTTAAATGTGTTTGTAAATCTCTAAAGAAACACACGGACGAAGCAAGATGTTTGTGCTCTGTCCTTCTGTCTTGCATATGCTCACAACTAGCCAAAAAATAAAAAATAAAAATCATCATTTATAGTTGTTAGGGGTGAATTTCCTCCATATGTATGCATGTCAAGAACAGACAACCCAAGGAGACAAAAATGTGGCCGTCGAGGTTGACATGCAAAGCACTCCATAATTAAATGAGCCAAAATAACAAAATGACAATATAAGATGATTGATTTTAGGCACAAATCAAACACAACACACCAACATGCCATTCCTAAAATAGTATATTATGTTGGAAGATGGCGATTACCCTTTCCCTCTGAAAAAAAGAAAAAAGAAAAAAAGAAATTCGAACCACCAGGAAGGCAGAGACATGCTTCCACAATGATAAAGAGGGCCGGTTCTAATAGGTCCAAAGGTATATATCCTCCTTTTGAAAGCCAGTTGCATATTATCAGCAACAATAAAGTCGATGCAATAAAGAAATGTGCCATAACGACATATGGGAAAAATACTGACAAGACAAAAAAGAGATTCAATGACCAACTAAAATATCTTCACAACCCCAATGCAATTGGAAGATTTTCAAATAATTTTCCAATGCTTCGGCATTAAGCTGTAACGTCACTGTCTGAGTTGAAAACTAAAAATGGTTTTACTACAGATTATAGCAGATTACTAGTATCCTTAGTAGAATCATGCAGAAGGTTCAACCAATGAGGAATTGCGATAGTAACAAACTACATATAAATTGTATGACACATCTGTTAACTTCACTCACTTCAATCTTAATATACTACAACCAGAAGGTAAGTCACGCATTAACCCAATCCCACATGTTTTACAACATAAGACTACCCGTGTGCTTTATATATTCTCTCAAATTACGAAGAGTTGACCTGATACGATTATTAAGGAATTCATTGATTTTTTGAGTATGTATCAAAATGCCCCTTGTAATGGTTGAAGAAGAGAGGGTTGTGAGTGGGAAGAGAGTGAAAAAAATGATGAAGAAAATAATGTGACATAAAATATGGGTATTTTGAACTTTTCAACCCAAAAATCTTGTCAATTTAGGAAAACCACAGAAATAATAAATAAAATATTCCATCATCTGAGCACTGAAAAGCAACATAAAGGGGAAGAGATAACTGAGTCCACAACATAAAGAGACGTTGATGAAAAAATACTAGTGCATCATAGTGTTAGATTTTATATTCGGCTCTTTGCAAATTGACAACTTCGATGGCATGCGTGAATTTGGTTGGAATTTATGTGGATTATCTTGTGGGTTTTGACAGCTCTTTTGGTAATAACCATCTCTTTGAGATCTTAATAAGCTACAGTTATCCTTACTCAAGGCAGTATCAAACATTCCCTCCTATATTAGACTATAAGAAACTAAATCAAAAAGAGAAGGCAACAGTTGTATGGTATTGATACATGACTAACAACTAACAGTATCTCCAGCAACCACACAAGAACACCACAATAGTGTTCATTATATATCAGAATTTCTGAATCTCGAGCATCGAGTGAAATAAAGAAACATATAGAATTACATATGAAACATTCTGCTTGTGTGTTAGCTAAGAAGTTGTGTTTTCTTTCCAGAACTATTGCCAGAGGTAAAGCCCACAAGAAAGCTAGAGTGAAATGTTAAATATCAATCAGAACGCTCTTAAATTAAGCAAGAGGAGATTCAGAAATCTTACCAGCCCTGACAGAAAATGATCAAGATCCCATTTTGACTTGATCACTTGGAACTCAGAATAAGTAAGCCAGACAAATGTCACGGGGTTAGATTTTTGCTACTCGTACGGCACTCAAACTATTCCTACCTTCGCTTGAGTTCAACCTTACTCGTCACCCAAAGGTGATGTTTGAGAACGCAAGAGAGTTTGGACTTGGAAACAAGCTTGTATTAAGAACACTTGAGGGTTTACAAAGCTTTGAGAGTTTACAAGAATGGGATGAGTTGGATGTCTTGTGATGGAATGAGATGCCAAATGAGCATTGCATCCCTTTATATACATCTTCATGGAGAGTTTATAGACTTGCCATCTAAACTCTTCCATATCCTTCTCCTCCTAAGAATATACAAGAGTCCTTTAGACTCTTTCCCTAAGATATTTACATAAAATTCTCTAGAGAACTCTTCCTACCTCTAGGAAATTCTAAAGAATTCCGAAAAACCCTAGAAAAGTATAAAATTGTCTAGAGAAATGTGAAGAACTCTAGACAATTTCTCAGGGAGAACTCCTTAAATTACCCCGTCCGTGACATACTCATCCACCTATGTCGCAAACGTCCTCGTCGCAACGCACTTTCACGACTCGATCTTTTTCTTAAGTCGTCGCGAGAAGCCTTCGAGCACCCATCTTGTCGTCTTGGTGGGAGTTCCTTCCCGTGTTCCTTCGGCAAGACTCGTGAGATCTTTTTTGACACCTTCTTTGCCACGTGAGAGATCTCACATTTCCCCAAGTGAGTATGTTCCTCACTTTTGATTCCCTTAAAGAGTTATATGGTTGCGACCATCTTTACTTGAGCCTTCTTTGCTCGTCGCACCATCGAGACCACGCAAACTCCATCGTCTTTCACTATGTGCAACACATTAGCGAAAGGGATTTGTATCGTTTTCATACCCTCGATGAAATCGATTTCAAGTACCAAAGGATAGTTGTCCACGGGCCACGTCATCGATTGGTTCGGCCTTTGAGTTCACCACCTTCAGCATGCCTTACTCTTTATCGACTCAAAATCCAAGTCGCTTTGTCTCTCCCCGCGAGACAATGCTATGAGTTGTCCCGGTATCAACCAAGTAATGAGTTGTGTACGATCCGATCACCGCATCGACGTTCATCAATCCTTTCGATGAAGACTTCTCTTCCGTGATCTTCCCTGCATTAAAGATCCTCGATGAAGACTTCTCCTCTGTGGTTTTCATCGCATTAAGGATCCTCAAAGATCTCATCTCTTGTACGTGTTCCTCCTCCACCCGAGTAACCATAACCGTGAGAGAGTTCTTCTACGAGCACTCCCGAATTAAGTGAGGGCCATCGCATAAAAAACACTTTACCTCGTCCTTGGACTTTATCGCTCGAAGTCGGTTTGATCTCTTCATGGGTCTCTCCTCCACCTTTCTCAGAGTCACTTCTCGACTCCCTGCTCTTTGGAGACTCGCTCCTCTTGAATTCGATAAATGACTCCGCCATTGCTATGGCCGCCGTAAGAGTTTGGACACCACGTCGTTGTAACTCTTATTGTGCCCACGGTTGAAGTCCATCCTCGAAGTAGATGAGCTTGTCTTCCTCGGACATGTCGTTGATTTGGAAGAGCAACTCCATGAAATCCTTCACATATTCCCGAATTGTGCCCGTATGTCTCAACTTTCGCAGTTGTCTCTTGGCTTCATATTGGGCATTCTCCGGATAGAAGTGAAGTTTGAGATCCTTTTTGAAGGCATCCCACTTCTCTATGGTGAACGTTCCCGCTTGAACGTCACCGTAACGACGACGTCACCACATAGTCGCCGTGTCCGAGAGGAACATAGATGCGATCTTGACCTTCTCCTCTTCTTCTTTGATGCCCAATAGATCAAAGTATCGTTACATGTTGAAGAAGAAGTTGTCGATTTCCTTAGCGTCACGTTTCCTGAAAAACGGCTTTGGCTTAGGAGGCTCGAGCCGCGCCATCTTCCCAAAGCTTGTTCCTCCATTCGCTATGGCCGCCTTGCATAGTGAAGTTTCTTCCCTCAAGACCCTCATCTCCTCTTGGAGAGTGGCCATCACCGCATGTACCTCCTCCATTTATGCTCGAAACTCCTTGCGAAGAGTGTCCAAGCATGAGTTAAGAGTACCTTGCAACACAACCCCAAGGCATTCCTCCCGAGCCTCGATAATTTCGTTGCTAGGCATATTTTCCTCCAACCGATCCGCCATCTTAGCCACGATCTCTTCCACCCGCGAGAGTCATGGCCGCTTGAACATCTTTCGATTTTCCCCTTCCTTTGAGCATGGTTACATTCGCGGTATTCACCTCCTCGGGAATTCCAGGCTCAGCAATGCTTGAATCCCTCATCTCTCGAACTAAAACTCTGATACCAATTGTGACGGGGTTAGATTTTCGCTACCCGTGCGGCACTCAAACTACCCTACCTTCGCTTGAGTTCAGCCTTACTCGTCACCAAAGGTGATGTTTGAGAACGCAAGAGAGTTTGGATTTGGAAACAAGATTGTATTAGGAACACTTGAGGATTTACAAAGCTTTGAGAGTTTACAAGAATGGGATGAGTTGGATGTCTTGCGATGGGATGAGATACCAAATGAGTCTTGCATCCCTTTATATACATCTTCATGGAGAGTTCTAGACTTAACATTTAGACTCTTCCATATCCTTCTCCTCCTAAGAATATACAAGAGTCCTTTAGACTCTTCCCCTAAGATATTTACATAGAATTATCTAGAGAAATCTTCCTAACTCTAAAAAATTCTAGAGAATTCCGGAGAAAAAGCTTGAACGTGTT
>JAOVYX010001375.1:0-41281 GCA_035668315.1 Drosera spatulata | reverse complement strand
ACAGGGTTATCTACGCGTATAAGATGATTAGTCGTAACTACTCATCCCTGTACAGTTTAACCTGACATCTTCCCCAAATCACAGTTAACAACTCAGTAGAATTAACAAACTCGGTGTTTAACCTCACCTCTTATGAATTCATTCTTACTTTGCATGTTCATCTTTAACATGACATCATTTATAGGATTAACTTATATTAACCCTAATCTTTTGTTCATTATCGCATGCCAAACCTTGTAAACCTAGCACTTGTCTTTGTCACATTCATATATATATCGTACAGAGTTAACGGAGAAAAACCTGCCCAAACCCTAGCATTAGGACTATCAGGGTTAGGTTACCATGAACTACGATAAGCTGCAAGTGCTACCAAACAATCATACAATAACACGAAAATGCAAACATAACACAGCACAACATCACACAGCGCATAGGGCAAAACTATCCATCACGCGTTAATATACAACTAGTATATTAACATGTATCGCCATCCAAATCGGAAATCTAAACGTTACCTTGTGTGTGAGTCTCGGGTTGTTTACTTTATACCACAGGAAAACAGTTTACGTCTCAGTTCCTGCACAGTATAAGTACGATACATTCGTTACTACATACTTCTTTCATATATTTCGTTATTTCTGCATATTCATGTGTATTATACGTTCATGAATACGTCTACTACGTCATTATGTATTCTTATGTACATTCTGTTATTTTCACGTATTTATGTATATCGCACAAGTACGTAAATTTCTACGTACTTTTTATTCAACTTTGTATTCTTGTTCTTTTATACAATCAAACGCGTATTTTGCTATAGTTTTTTGCCCAAAAACTGTATTTTAAAAGACATAAAGGGTATACGGTTTGATATGATACATAAATACATTGAAAAATATTTTTCTGGATGGGTTGAAAGGCGTCGCGGCCGCTACAATTCCAGTCGCGGCCGCGACTGAATTCAGGCACTGGCCTGACATGGTTTTTCCCAGATTTTCAGGCCTAATTTCGAATGGGCATTCGTTTCTTAACCAAATTGAGTGATTCTTGATTCATTGAAACCTCAAGAAGTCCTCTACAACTTTGTTTGAAGACTCATCTGTTGAATCAGTCTTTAACTGGGGTAAAAATGCGTTCCAAACTTGAGCATCACAGCTATCCAGGAATTTGGAAAAATTGGTTTGTTGGCTTTTGCGTTTTACCCAACCAATTCAATCCCAAATGATCTAAAACTTCATAAACATAACATTTGCTTAGTTCATATCATGTTTGTTAAGTTTGGGTTTGTTTGTTACATAAAATTTTAGGTTTTCGTGTCTCACGAGCATAACAATCCGTTTCTGTTCGAATTGCATCCTTCTATTTTGGCCAATCATTTCTTTGTCGGCATTCATCCACACTACGTGGTATTGGATCCTCATTTGGATTAATGATATCTAATGCCACATTATAGGAAAAAATATCATCTATCTCGATTTCATTTATATCCCACACAATATACGTATTAGCATAATTAATTGAGATTTCTTCATTTGTAAGTGATTGTTTCTCAATAGTATCCTCATTAGCATCATTAGTTACTATCTTTTCATCAATTGCCTTTATGGATTTATCCATTTGTATAATTTCTTCGAAAACATCATTACCTTTCGATTTTCTTTTACGAGGAGATGTATCATTCACATCAACAGGTCTATCACGCTTCAGACGAGGTTTACACTCTTTTAGAGTGTTGTCAGTATTGGATTCATTCGATATTGGAATTCTGACAAGAACATTTACAGCTGGTATATAAGATTTAACTATCCTCTTTGAATCAATAAATGAGTTAGGCATTTCATTTGTAATACTCTGTAAATGAATAATCCTTTGAACTTCATGTTCAGACTGACTAGTACAAGGATCATTAGAGGACAATAATGATGATTTTCATGATATTTCATCCCAAACTTTTGACAAAATATGTGTTCCTTCTCTCTTCTTTTCTTCCCATAATTTTGAAAATTCATTTTTATTAAAATGACAATCTACAAATCTTATATTGAACACATCTTCAGTTAGTGGTTCAAGATATCGTATTATGAAGGGAGAATCAAAACCAACGTATATCTCAAGTTTACATTGGGGACCCATCTTTGTTCGTTGGGGTGATGCGATTGGAACATATATAGCACACCCAAAAACTCGTAGACGTGAAATATTTGATTTTTGACCAAATACGAGTTGTAATGGTGAATACTTGTGGTAGGCTACAGGCTTAACACGTATCAATGCTGTAGCATGAAGTATTACATGCCCCCAAGCTGTAATTTATAATTTACTTTTCATAAGCAATGGTCTTATAACTGAAGTCTTTAATTAAAGATTCAGTTAAACCATTTGTGTATGAACATGAGCTATAGAGTGCTCAACAGTAATACCAACAGACATGTAATATTCATTAAATACTTTTAACGTCAATTCTCCAACATTATCAAGATGAATTGTCTTAATTGAATGATATGAAAAATATGCTCGCAATTTAATAATTTGAGTCAGTAATCTTGCAAAAGCTACATTTCTTGTAGAAAGAAGGCAAACATGTGATCATTTAGTTGATACGTCAATCAGTATCATAAAGTATTTGAATGATCCACTTATAGGATGAATAGGTCCACATATGTCACCTTAAATTTTTTCTAAAAATGGTGGAGTCTCAAAATTAATCGTTACTGGGGATGATCTTATAATTAATTTTCTCAATGAACATGCTGCGCATGATAGATCACGACTTAGTAGAATTTTTTGATTCTTTAACTGATGCCCGCTTGAATATACAATAATTCGGCGCATCATATTGGTTCTTGGATGACCAAGTCATTCATGCCAAATCATCAAGGTATTATTGTTAGCGAACTTCTGGTTCACTATAGTATACGACTCAATTGTTCTGATAGTCATATGATATAATCTAGAAAAAAGTATTGAGAGTTTTTCTAATATATGCTTCTGACATGATACTGTTGAAGTAATATAAAGATATTTCTTATCTTATTCGCTCCCTGTTTCCACATGGAAACAATTAGATCGAATATCCTTAAAACTCAATAAGTTTTGTTTAGATTTTGAGGAATACAAAGTATTTTTTATAAGGAATTTAGTACAATTTGGAAGAACTAATTTTGTTATT
Source organism: Drosera spatulata (assembly GCA_035668315.1). NCBI lineage: Eukaryota > Viridiplantae > Streptophyta > Magnoliopsida > Caryophyllales > Droseraceae > Drosera > Drosera spatulata. Next base: position 38,112 of record JAOVYX010001375.1, on the reverse strand, counting down.
CCAGATCCCTTAATTAAATATACGCTTTCAGTGATTATTCCAATATTAGCTTTTACTAACGTTAAATGAAAGAAATATCTTTTATTTTGGAGAATAGTATGAGTCATGACACATTCCGCTATGCGTATATCTTCTTCTCCCATTTATAATTATCTGTAAATATTTTGAATAAACAAAAGTACATGATTTTTATTCCTATAAATAAAAACTAAACAATAAATATAAATGCCTAGAAATAATAGATTATAGATAAGTCATATCATCTTCATTTAAAAGATGCATATTTGACTCGATAAAATCTGCTATATCAAAATGGATTGTGTCTTCTGGCATTTTAACTTCTGACATTGGTTGTTCCTTGACAACATTATCAAAAGTTGCTGCTTCTTGAGTGGCAAGGTTGACCTCGGCCTGCTTATCCTTTTCTTGGGACTGTTGATATAAATCCACTAAATGTTTTGGTGTTCGACAAGTTCTCGACTAATGTTCTTTTCCACCACACCGATAACATACATCTTCGTGATACTTTTGTTGATTATGGATCTCAGCATTGACCCATGTATTGTTCCGCATTCCTTCTACCTTATTTGGTCCCAAATTATTATGAGGGGCAAGGTAGTTACCTTGTCCACGTTCCCGTCCTTGACCACGACCTTGTCCATGGCCACGACCTCGGGTACCGCCTCGTTCTTGTCCGCGCCCACGAGAAGTGTTAACATTACCTTTAGAGTATATTACAAATGCTTCAGGCACGGGGACGAATCCACTGGGACAAATTCTATGTTGCTGTAACAAAAGTTCGTTATGTTGTTCAGCAACAAGCAAATAGGCTATCAAGTCGTAAAATTTCTTAAAACACATCGTGCGATATTGTGCCTACAAGGTCATGTTTGATGCATGGAAAGTAGTATATGTCATTTCAATTATATCTTCATCTGTTATCTTATCACCGCATAATCTCAGTTTTGAAATAATTCTGAATACCTCAGAATTATATTTAGAAATGCTTTTGAAATCATGTAACATGAGATTTTGCCATTCGCTTCGGACGATCGGTAGTATTACGGTTGTATGATGATCATATATCTTGTTTTTAAATTGTTCCATAATATTAGAGGTTCTTCTTCCTCTAAATATTCAGACTTTAAATTTTCATGAAGATGATGACGAAGAAAAATCAACGTCCTTGCTTTGTCCTGCTGGGACGTTTCATTTTCATCTTTTATAGTGCACCAAGTCCTTTCGCGACAAGGTGCAACTTATCCTCCAAAACCCAGGTCAAATTGTTATTTTCTGATATGTCAAGAGTAGTAATCATCAGATTGATAAATTTGACCATTTTAAAAATATAATCACAATTAATAGATATATAAAAATTATCGAATTTCTTAATGAATATTTTTTCAAAGAAGATTTATCAAGCTAATGCAAAAAATAACTTTATTCTATTGGATTAATTGTCACCATAGAATTGGATCTAACAAGTACTGCATATGATGATAAAATAACTAATTATTGATTTTATTAAGTTCGTGAATAGCATTTTTCAGAGTACGTGAACAGCATGTTTCTGACTATGAACAGTTCGTTTTCAGACTGTGAATAGCTTGTTTCTGACTTTGAATAGTATTATCAGTCTGTGAACAGTGCATGAACAGTATAACAGTATATGAACAGTGTCCAACAGAGTATATGAACAATATAAAAACAAATTTTTTATGTAGTATATGAAACTGAAGAATCTCACATGAATTATCTTTACAGTAGATAAATGAGATTTGGAACGAACTTAGATTGAGCTTAACTCGTGCTGATAACGTGTTGTATTAAAATCAAATGAACACAATATGTCGTGTATATTATAAGAATCATCCTGTCGATATAGACACGCTACAAATACACACACATACTTTATTATATTCAATAACTCTCTTCAAGAGAATTTCACAATGCATCAAGGAAGGAAAACATTACTCCTTATATACATAATTGAGAATGACTCCTTGCATTACATGTAGCCTTGCTTTTTGTGTGAGTGGATGTATGAGTGGGATTACTTGTGATGAGCGGGTGAAAATCTTTGTTAACCACTACCCATTGTCTAACATTTAGTCACTTATTCTCCAACAACTTCTTTACTGTTCTCGCCGTGCTTAAAATATATCTCGACTCCGCCACAGTATATGTTCACGCCGTGCGAAACACGATGTGCAACATAATTAGGACCATACACATAGACTATTTAATATTTGCGACGTTGGCTACTTCATATCCGCCAAGGTTCTAAAATTTTTGGGATGAAAGTACACTTTTCCAAAATTGCTTGAACCTCATCCCAAACATAAGTTACATTCGACTAAGTATAAGCTACAGATTTGATCTTAATTAGCCATATATTTATCAAGAAAGGACACTTATATCCGGATTAGATAGATTTGAGAAATCAATTATCCCGTCCGTTCCATTCAAATTATAATTGTTTTTTTAATGTCTCATTCAAATTATAATATTTCAATATTTAATAATTTTTTCATTCAAAAATATTAAAATATCCCTATTTTATATCACATCAACTCACCAATCAAAATTTCTCTTTTTTTTTTCCTCACTCGTTTATCTCTTACACTCACAAGAACAAAATTATCATTCTTTATTAATTCAATACACACATAAATTAGCGTGTTGGATCAAACCGTTATAATTTGAATGAAACAGACGAAATACTATATATAATTTTTGTTGATCTTCTAATGGGTTTCATACAATCATCAATAAAAGAGGTGGGTTTTTTTTTTTTTTTTTTTTTTTTTTTGGTTTTTTGTCATATGAATCTATTGGGCTTAATAGACTCATCAAACAATTCATTAATTAATTCAAAATATCTATTCCCTTCGTTCCATATTAAATGAAATACTCCAAATCATTGTACTATTCAACACGTATTTTGAGGAGTTAGGTTTGTGGTCTTAATAATGTAAGAAAATTATGTCAGTAGTATTAAGTTGAAGTACATAACTTAAAGAGAATTAATAATAGGCCTTTTTTTAAAACTTATTTATCAATAATTCATACAAAAGATTTTTTTTTACCAATTAGTCATCATGTTTAAATTTGACATCTTTTGATTTAGGAAACAATATATTTGATCAATCAATTACAATACAATAATTACAATCGTCCAAAACGATGATATATCGTCGGAGTCAACAATATCTTAGCCGTCCAAGTCGATAGTACCTCGTTGGGGTGGATATTACGTCGTCGGAGCGGACCGTACGTTTCCTTCATCGACAATGCGGCCCCTTCCATCGACAGTGCATCGCGCCTACTTCGTCCATTCCACCGAACCTTCTATTGACAGTGCGTCCCAATTTCCATAGAGATACATGAAAACCTAATCTCCATATCAGACATCAAAATTCGACTCACTCAAATCCTCTCCATCAATATACTGCTACAATCCATCTCTGATTGCTTCACCCAAGAGATTTCATGCACGTGTTACAGTGCCGTCATTGTCGTACGTCGTTGAATGATCGGATGAAGTTTGATCAAAACCAACCGACCATGAATCGTAGAATAGACAATGAATTCAAAGGTGTGAGATGATGAGGACGACAGCAGTCGGAGTTGTTCTTTAATTTGGCCGCCATGGTCGATGACGACGGTCAGTCTTCTTCATTGTGTTTTCCTCTTTTATGGATGAAACGCAGATGGAGATCTCCTAGTAGAAGGCGGCTAATTAGGATTGATTTTTTTAAAAGGAATAAGGGTTGATTTATTTTAAAAGAATCAAATCGAATCTTTAGGGAGGATTAAAAAGGAATGGTTCGATTATTGTTTTTTTTATAAAAAAAAAATTAAATGATAATTAAAAATTTGTGGGTGGTTTTTGATAAATAAGTTTCAAAAAGATGATTTATTGGTAATTTTTACTAATTTAAATTATTATTAATATTTTATGATAATTTTTCAAAAAATATGTTTGATCGTTCCGCCATGCGAGTCAAACTTTGCCTCGACAGATGTATTTTTCAAACTGTTGTAAATAATTCGGAACGGAGGGAGTATATGTGTGGCTTCTTATCAATCATCAGTTTATCATTACTTCATTTATGATCCATTTTGGGTCATCACTGGTATGGATCTAGAATCATGTAACATGATTGTACATAGTTGATATGGGAAATATTCTTTCAACTAAAAAAAAAAATCAAAAAAATCTAAGGGAAACAATCTTTATATTGTTTGAATACGTAAAGCTTATGTTGGTACAGGTAGGAACGAAACAATCAAAGACAGGGGGTAAAAAAAAGGCCAATCTCAGTAAATAAATATCGCAAATACATCCATGCTACAATAGCCGCGGATTCTCTGCTGTAAATATTATAAATTCATATTTTCAAACTGTAAAATATATACATGTATTTATATGCATATCGGAAATACATTCATGCTGCAATAGCAGTATACTCTCTGCTGTGAATACTGCAAGTTCAAATTTTTATACTGTAAATTGATGAATGTGTATAATCAAATTTTAATATATTTATAAATAAAATTTCACAGTATATATTCATTACGTTTCATTACAAGTTTTTCAATTTACAGTATAAATTTTTCAAATTGTAATATTGTAGCAGACGCTACGTCGTTTCTGCAGCACCACTGACGCATCCTATACCGCATAGAAATAATTTTTTATATAATTACGAATATTTCGCTCCGGATTATCTTGACGACGGGATCTAGGTAGATTGGGTTGTAAATAGGTAAAGCTAATGCTGGTACTGGTAGGAATTTTATTATTTTCTAAAGCAAGTTCTTTATAAGTAAAATTGATATCTAAGCTACTACTAGTAGGAAATAAGTTTACTGAAGAAGATTTAACACATTTTCATCATTTTCATCATTTCTTTTAATTAAGTATTATGTTGTCTTTTGGAATTAGTTTGGTGCTTTTTACGTATTGCACCGCCCACTAACCAATTAATACCCTATACCAACCAACCAAAAAAAAAGGAAAATAAGAAAGAAATTCGAGATTTCGTAATGCAATGATAACCCAGTAACAACTCCTCCAATCTTATGATCATGGTGAAATTTTGTATATTTCTCCGAACCTTGTACTTGATAGGATTGAATGGGCTGGTGTCTTCGGCTTTGTTGTATACTGATTGGCTTGTCTACTTGCAAATGGTCCCAAGCCCCAACTTTCTAACCGCAGTTTCCCAAGTCTAGTTCCATTTCTTTCAAAGGGTTTTCTTGGTTGCTCGCTGTATATAAATAGCAGGATGCAATAACCAAAGGGATCACATCATCTAGCATTACCAACTTTCAGTTCCTACAAATTCAGCATAACGTTAGCATGGCGACCTCCCAGCTTGTTGGAACACTTGTTATCCTTGGCATTCTCGCAGTGGCAGCAATGTCTATGTTCACGGCCACTGCAACAGATTTTTGCGGTACTGAGCAAAGAGATGTGGCCGAAAAATGCACAGCTTTTGCAGAGGACAAAATAGATACCATCCCCCAGGCTTGCTGTGAAGGTCTCAAGAAATTCAGGAAAACCATCAAGGATAAGGCGGACGCTGTCAAGGCATGTTATTGTCATCAATCTCTTGTCAGGAGCATCATCACGGAAGTTGACTTGGCTCGATTGTATGCTCTTCCTGACCTATGTGATACCAAGTTTGGATTCTCGCTTGATCTCAACTTCGACTGCTCCACGTAAGTTAAAATCTACATCAAGTTCTCCCTCGATGGCAATTGCAATCGACTGACACTTTCTATGCACTTGTATGTTTGTTGCAGGGCTGAATAAGCTATATGAGGACGATGCAAACATAGTTGCCGAAAAAGATTGTATACTGCATCATGTATTAGTACAAAATAAACGAAACCGATGTGCCTCAACTCTGTTGTCGACTGTTGCTTCACTTCCCTCAATATATCATCTGCACGTTCTGTGAATTCTATACAAATCTGTGAGGAGATCATATTTAATTTGGCCATTTGTGCTTCATATTTTTGTTCAATACTACGAAAACCACATATACATAGTTTTCCATTGTCGATATAATTACAAATCATACAAGAATAAGCCGCAGAGCTCAGAAACCTTAATGTGATTAGTGGAGTCTATTATGTCCAAGCCTGATCTTTATAGGAGGAACAAACCAATATAATCTATAACATATATCTCGGCATCAATAGTTAGCTTTTCCCATGTACTATCCAATTTGTCAACAAAACACCAGATACTAGGATCTAAACCCAAGAGCAGACCTAACCCGAAATGACTATAATGGTCATCTAATGAATATTACAACGACATTCTGATATCCTTATTGATTTTGAAATACATGTTACCCTTTCCAACATTGCCATATTTGATCTGCACAACGGCAAATGTGATCGATGATCCAATTCCAAGAGCGTGCCAAAATCCTGAAAGACTTAACTTATAACTCGTGGCTCAACTTTGCGGGAACTGTTGTATGTGGTCTCACATAGTAAAGATCCGCCATGGGTGAAGTAGATGTTGGACATGGAATCTATTGTCAAAGACGATCACCCTCTTCGACCATAGCTAAAAGAAACTGAGGGATAATTATGATTATCACAACCCCGCTGGTATTGCTTCTCCAAGGTTATATTGGAGCATAAATCGAGATGCGACAAAATTAAAATTAGTTTAAGTTGATCGAATTCACAAAGCAATGTGTTTTGTTTGGGTAATCAAACATTAGATCCCCAGCAAGTGCTATATACTGATATGGCAGTGACGGTTTAGGCAGCGGTTTTTTGACCTTTTGCAGCGCTTCTGAACTGCTACTCAATGTATGATATGGTGTAGTGACATGGGATATGGATTTGATTTCCAGCTTCACAAAACTAGTAAATTCATGCGATGAAAACAACTGAATCAGGGATCATAATAATCGTGAACGATACATTGTTATTCACGAGGATCATAGCTTTTCGTTTCTTTATCAGAGAATATAAGGAACCATCATGATGATCCAACACAAAAAAAATGTAGAAAATCTATGCTGTATGGTCACAGATAGCTCTGTGGTAGAAACTATATTTCGCTTTTGGTCTCTAAGGAAGCCGAAATCCTCATTGGATGCTGCATTATAACTTAGGCATCAGCAGTGTTAGGCATAATATTCGCAACAAAAAATACGGATATAACAGATTAGTCCGACTCCATGCTCAGTTTGCTCGTGGCCTACAATAAGGATACCGACAACAGACTCTTATGATCTTTACACAAAATCAAGAACATTCCTCTTGGTTTATGATTCAAACCTAGCTGTACTTACAACCATATACTAAGTCAAAAGGATTTTCTATAACAACAGAAATAGAAAGAAAGAATGCAGCAACCAAAGCGAAGTACCCCAACTCACACCCCATAAATGGCAAATCAAAGTTTCTTTAATTGAATTATGAGTATGAAGACAAAGAAATATCCAAATGATCGAGATCTCACAATCTCAATTTCTTCAAGCAAAAGAACGAAACCGTCTCTATAAAATGCCTAGAGATCCAACGAGGATGAAGTTAGTATAAGGGTGTTTAAAGAGGGAAGGGTTCGCTAAGTTGCTTGACCTCCTCAACAATCTTCAGTGCGGTTCATGCGACAGAGATAAAAGCCTCGTGTCCGCCCTGGTGCACCACCTTTGAGGGAGGAGACATCCAACACAAACCTGCCAGCCAAACACAAAGAGGAATACAACTTCATAAATCATCTCCGTCTATGTTTGAAAATTCATTAAAGCCGGCTCCAAGTCTATGTAAAGAGGAGCTTGAATGTAAGGTAGACAATAACGGTAATAATGGACCAATCTTTGTTTTATGCCTTCCTGATCCCTACAACCGATCTCTAGCTACTAAGATAAATGAACTAAAGAAGAGGAGAATCGCGTATCTGCATTAGCAAATTGGAAGCCTGGTTTCGGAAGGAACTTACAGTGACGTCGTTTCTTTATCTAGATCTTCTGTGACACAGTCTATATGAATCTTCCCATCACCTTTTGCTATCGAACTAATTGGAGGCAAATCAAAACCTACAGGCACTGGTGTCATAAACAGAGTTCGAGTGTTACTGATGAAACAAAAGCTTCAAGACTGGCTAAGTGAAGAATAAGCTCTCAACACAAAGCACTTGTGGATTACCTGGACAGATAGGGATGTCGGCAGATTCGGGGAGACCTAAGAGTTCCTGCATCAGGGAAACCATTTTATACACCAACAGGAACTATTTCACCATAAAAGGAAAGACAGGAACTATTGAATAATGGAGAATGCTATAAAGACATTAAAAAACCAAAAAACAAAAAAACAGAAAAAAAACTCCAAAGAAAACTTCTCCCTGTGTAAATCGACCAACTAGAAACATAGGGATGGATGGAGAAAAAAGGATCATTATTCGTTCATCCCATTGCATAAATGTACTCAAAAGAGAGCAGAATCACCTTTAGATTCTTGTAACAAGCTTCAAGATCATCATTCACCAAGACATGATCAAAAAGGCCTGGCGATCTACCTTGCTCGAGCTCTACCTTTGCGTTACGCAGGCGCTTTTGAATTTGTTCTTCAGTCTCTGTGCCTCTGAGAAAGATATCGAGAGGATTTATCAAACAGGACTGCAACCCAAAAAAAGGAAAAAAGAAAAAAAGGAAAGAGACATCCTCACTTCCGTACCTTGCACGAAGACGTTTCTCAAGATCCTCAAAAGACGGAGGGCAGACGAAGATGAAGATTGCCTCAAGGGAACTAGTCCTAACTGACCTTGTCCCTTGAACGTCGATGTCAAGAATGCACCTCTACAATTACAAAGGATGAGTTAACTGATGTCATGTGTCAGAGCATAGTAAAAAAAGCAACTTGCTACAATAATACTACCCATACAAATTTTCGATTTTTCGGAACAAGAATGCTAGGACAACAAAATTTAAGTTTAGGGCTGAATATGACCACAATGAGTTGTGCTCTATCACTGCATCACATCTAATTTTCTCTTCACAACTAATGTAATATAAATATTTTCTGCTAAATTTAATCTCACCTTTCCTGCATCAGCCACCACCTCAACGGCTTCGACACTGGTTCCGTAAAGGTTTCCATGAACAGAAGCATACTCGAGGAACTTTCCTTCGTTTATGTCCTTCTCCATCACACTTCGTTCAGTGAAATGGTAATGAACCCCATTCACTTCTTTCTCCCTTGGCGCACGAGTTGTGTGGCTAACAGAGAACCCAAACATTGATGGGAATTCCTTCATGAGTTTGGATATCAATGTTCCTTTTCCCACTCCCGAAGGACCGGATATAACAACAGGTTTTCCCGGATAGCCATGAACTCCTTTACTCCAAGCAACTACAGGGGATCCAAGAATTTCCCTTTGCTGCCTGACAAACTTAGTGTCCAGCTAGAAACAAAACCAATGATATTCAGCATATTTTTCACATAAACAAGGGACCTATTACTAGCACAATGTGGGGAAAAGGAACTCAGGCTTCAACTACACATGGGATGTTCACTGATAGCATGAACTATGAAAACACTTTTTTCCTTTTCTGGCAACATAGGAACATGCACCAGCGTTGAATGACGTAATATGGCTACAACTATGGATACCGGGTATATCAACAAGACCAGTAGACAGGAAATAAGACTTAATGGTATTTTCATCTTGGATGGTTTAAACTAGATATTGAAAAATTGCTCTTCCAGCTGGAACGCCGAAGAAGCGGAAACCTGAGGAGGCTGATAATGATGGTACTAGATGAAGTAAACATCACTCAGTATATTCTGAATTGGAGATGCACCAACCTCAAGGAACCAAATGCTGTCATTGAGCCCCAGATTACTCTTAATGACCAATATGCGGTCATGGTTATCATCAAGAAGAATAGAAAATAGACCCTCGTTTGGTGTTGGTTTCTTTCCAAAAATTATAGGATTCAACCTGCAGTGCCAGCAAAAATGAGTTCTCCAAACCACAGATTTATACATCAGTGTTCAAGACTATATGCACACTTCCCACAACTCACCAATGTCCCGTAGACTTGTTAAATATCTTTACTCCAATCTCTAAATGATCATTGGCTCCTCCGATTACATACTACATTAGAGAGAAAAACACATAGAGAATCTTCATATATTTGATAACAACCAACAATGATAGCACAAGAAGATAGTAAAAATTCCCATACTTTAAAATCGCCAACATCTACGGATGTCTCACCGCCCCTCGAAACCAAATCAAGCCCGTTTGAATAACTCTTCTTCTCGTCATCAACATAAAAAGCAGGAGCCTCACCCTGATTTCAATAACCAAGACCAGATCACGTATAAACTCACAGCAGCTAAGATCCTTAATCAAGTCAAATCAACTAAACCAGGATAAAAAATGGATTGTTTGCCTCATCTGTGATAGAGGACTGAATCAGCATTGATTAACAATCAAAAAGATGACAGAAGCTATAAACTCACCATGAAGTCAACTTCTGCTTCACTTCAAAACAATACCCTAATCAGATCACACAACAAAAACTCAGATCACCTCATGCCAATCAAATCACATAGAAAAAAGATGACACAGAATCTCATTCTCAGCAACAAAATCAAAGAAAGCAGTAAAAAAGCAGCACTAAAGAAGAACCTTTAACAATGTAGAAAGAAACTAGACAAGAAGAATCGAACCCAGTTGCCCTTCTTATACGAAAACACCAAATTTCAATTAAATAGACCATCACCGAATCACACAAAATTTTGGAAAAAAAAACTGAAAAATAGGGAATCAAAAAGGGGCCTTAGATATAATTGATTAACACTCAATGTGACGAAGACCCACTAGCAAGAAACCTAGTAAAAACGAGATCCAGCTATCTGGGTATTGATTAAACCGCAAGAAACTCAAAGGGTAGCTGTCAAAAGCGAGAATTTAGGGGACATTTTCAAGTGGGTCGATCAGATTAGGACGAAATTTGGGTGAAACGAATGATTAGGGCAGTGGAAGAAATTGAAGGGGAAAGAAAAGAGGCGAAGGGTTTTCATATTCGTTGAAGAGAAAGCATAGAGAGAAGGAAGGTGGGGCGAAATCAAGGCTGGTTGGCTTGAAAATTTTTGGTCGTGTTGCATTCAATTCATGGAAAGTGAACGAACCATTGAAATACCTGACAACTTTTTTTGCATTTTATTAGAAAGACTTTTTCCAATTATAGTAGGGGATTTTATATTCGGATTAAGAAAACAACAAAACAAATTGTCTATTAATAATATTAATGATTAAAATCTTAACAAATTTGAAAACAAATAAAAAAAATAACATACAATATTTTGCTATTTACTATTTTATATTTTACTATTTCAAATTCTTTTCTTATATTTTGTTTTTTATTATTATTTTATATAACATATGATATTTTTTATACTGTATCTTGAAGAAAACATACAATAAATTCATACTGAGGGAGCAAAAGTTAATAAATTTTTCAAAAGGATATTTTTTTTCATAATTTACCTATTATATTTCTCCATTTTTCTTTCTTAAAAAACCCAACATATTCAAAATGTAACAATGCACCACGTCATTGACGACTTTGATTTTTACATCGAACCATGCTTAATCATCCCACAATCTTGGTCGTATAAATTATAATATAATGTTTCATGATAAATTGATGTGAACAATGTTTGGTATAGTTTGTCTCGACGAATGCCTAAGTAAATATAACGTCTCAATTTTTCATTACTTATTAATGATACATATGGCATCACTGTCGCTAGGCCCAACGCCTCAACTAGGCAAAAACTATACTTTCTGTCTTACTCATTAAAAATAAGTTAAGTTCACTTATACATCATTAGTTTAAAAAATTTAAAGCACTCAATCATAACTCAGAATATGTAAAGACCCGAAAAATTTGAGATAATTTATTTTCTCAAAAAAATAAGAAAAATAATATATTACTTAACGTCGTAATTTATACAATGGGGTTATAAAATTCGATTGCAAAATCATGACAAAAATAAGGTAAGGACACGAAAACTTTCGTAAAATTTAGTTTCACGATAATTAATGTGAATAGTAAATAATTATACGTTATAATTTATTTTGCGGGGTTAAAAAGTTTTTTTGACGATATAATAAGGAGAAATAAAAAATATGAATGAAATACAATCATAATACTCAAATATGAAAAAATACGATCTTAATACGAAAATGCCGTATTTATACAAAAATGACCTAAACCTAATTTTGGCACTTATTATCCTTTGTGTTAGTTTCTACTACACCTAAATTAAATTATTTACCCACAAATTATCCACCACTATCCGCCACAGCCTCCGCATCCGTCACCGCCACCACTGTTTGTCACCGCCTCCGCATCCGCCACTGTTACCACAGTCGGCTACCGCCACCACCGTCCGCTACTGCCAACCCGACACCAAACAGTATCGCTATCGTCGAAAGGTTTCGTGAATTTTGGTTTAATTATATGTTTAATTTAATCCTTCACATCCCCTATATATATGGGATTGAAGGGGCAAAAGAGTCTTTACTCAAGGTAGCTAAAAACACTTATGAAATACGATGATGGATAAAATCCAATCCTTAAATATAATCATCTACCCCATTAAAACATGATAACTAAAACTGGAATCATTCCAACACTCTGATCTTTAAAACTAGAAACCATTAGAATGGACGGTTGAAAATATTCCTTAAACAAGGTATATCATTCCCGAACGCACGTGTAACCAATGGTTATCAAATTTTACAAAACATGATGTAAACGTGTAGGTGACAATATTCATGTGCATAGTTGATGATAAACAACTTCGATTACCGTATTTTTGCGAGTGCCTTTAGGCAAGATGACTAAGGGCACTTCAGTCCCTTTTTTCCGTATATATAAAAAGTCATCTAAATGAATAAAGATCTTCTAATAGTACATTCCTCAAAATCCGACAGGAATTAATAGTACCTTCATCAGAATTCGATCCAAACTAGTATTACGTCCATCGAAATCCGACCGAAACTATTAATACGTCTATCAGAATTCATCCGGAACTATTATTACGCCCGCCATAACAATTAGTAAGCTGGACGAAATCCATCATCGCCACCTTCACCTTCGTCGTCGCCCCCTCCACCTAACAAACAACAACCAAAGCACTCGAATAAACTAAATTGCAACTAATCCCACTCCCAAACAACAAAGAACATCATTCTTACACTGTGTTGAGCAAAACACCAAAAGACCATGAAAGTCCCCAGAAATAACATAGAGGGAGGGTGAATTCTCCAGACAGTGTAGTGAAGCTATGGGGTCGTCTGCACCGCCCGAGTCTGTTGCAGTATTGCGAAGTTCTGCAGTTGAGACTTTAGTTTTGTAAAGCTTGTCTCTTTAGATTTAAAGTTCTTCACTAACAGTTTTAGGAATGATAATCAGTGTGTAAAAGTAAATGGCACAGGATTTTTATACTGGTTCAGACATCTGCTACCAACAAATAACAAAAGCTTAGTCCAGTCTTTGCTTGGTCATGATCAGTGTAGTCAAGTTAAGATGAGGTTCACTATATTCTTGTTTGTGGCTTACAAGAAAACCCCTTTACAACAAGACCTTACTTGCTAAAGGATGAAGAACCTAAATCTTGCAGTGCTCTCTGCAGTTGTTGTTCTTCAATTACAGACTACTGAACCTTCTTCACAAATCCTGAATCTTCGATTCAACTCATGCACAGCGAGTTTTCAAGGCTTTTCTTCTTTGAAAGCTCTCAATTGATGTTCAACTTTCCTCAAACTCATCAACCTTGTTCTCTACGCTGTGAGTCCCCTTTTATAGGCTCAGGGAATCAGAACCCGTGACTGTACTATTTGATAGTGACAGCTTTGTCCTCTACTGACTTTGTATCACCTTTTCTGATCCAGTACACATCACCTTTGCCTCACCTTCTCGTTTTTGATCCCTTTCTTGTTTCTTTCCATTCCAACACAACTCATACTGAACCCAGCCTTATGCACCAGGTCTGCTCCATGCCTCTACTGCACAGCCTCTGCTGCATTCTCTACTGCGCCTCTACTACAGCCCTGCTGTCAGCCTCTGCTACACCTCGGCTGCATGAGCTCTACTGCACAATCTTCATACCCAGTCTTTCTGCAACCTCTCTTGCACCAAGTACTGCAGCCAGTCTGCTGTAACTTAACTCCCACTCAACAACTTCCAGACCTCATCTGCTCACCCTGCTAATGTAGTCTCGTCTGCACTCAACACTACACTCAGTCTTCTTTAATTCAACTTACATACTTGCACTGCGATATGTCTCACCTCACTTTACTGCTGGAACTGGCCTTGAACACAGGAAGGATCCTAGATCATGAGAACACTGGGACCTTTTGCTGCTGTATAATTGATCTTTGGTATGTAAATTTTAATCCCTTTAGTTGTCTGCACCACTCACGTCGTCCGCACTCTACTACACCTCTGTGCCCTGCTGCTCTGCTGCACCCAACTGCACTCTGCTGTATCTGCGATCCTAGTCTGCAACTACTTAACTAACTATTACATCCTAAGCATCTAATACTTACATAATTTCTTCCTAAGTTTTATTCATCAATTTCTATACAAGTGGAGGGATTGTGCATTCATAACAAACCATGAAAACACAAACAAATCACATTTTGATACGACAAATCACTGACCTACGTGATCTTGACGCACTGAATTACTTATCCGATATATGTGAACAAGTATACGAAACTAGAAGACAATCAAAATCATATAAAGTCTGAGAAAAAGGAAGATTGAGATAGACGAAGGTAACGACAGTGGAGGGTCGACAACAATGGCGGTGGTTACGATGGTGGTAAAGGTAGGGGTGAGGAAAAATATCCGAAAATCGAGTTATAGAACCGAAATGAACCAAAATATCGAATTCGATTTGATATATGCGATTTTCGATAAATTCGATTAATCGAAACCAAAAAAATTCGATTTTTATAGAATAATCATCCCTAAGTAAAGGAGTGGGAGAGGATGAAGGAGATGAAGGCTGGATTGATGAGGAGGCAGGAGATGAGAGAGAGTTGGTATGCTGGTGTGATATCTTAGGGGAATAAAGGTTTCTTTATAATAACTCTTTGAAAATAAGTTTTAAAATGATAAATTGTTATTTTTAAAATCGAGTATTGATCTACATATAATTTATATGTAATGTATCATATAAGAGCAAGTTCAATGATGCATGTTATATTAGCCTAGATAAACACATATTTTAATAATAAATAGAGTCAATTTGTTAAAATATGCCATTGTAAGTCCAACGAAATGAAGGCTATAATTTGACAACATAATAGATCAATAAAAAAGATGAAGATACATAGTTGATTGAGATTGTTTTTTCTTATTTTTGGATCTTCTCGTCAAAGTTATGAGATGTCCAATTATAGCATTTGTCTTTTATTTTGCCAAATTTGGCACGCAATTTGACAAAAAGGTAAAATTTGATATGAACATTTAGATGCATTGAAGTGAAAATTACACGTCATTTGTTAGGATTCCTTTCGTCTCAAATTATATGCATCAGCTTAACCCAACAAAGAGTTTAACATGTAGATTGAATTTTGATTGATTTGGTTGTAAAATCAATTATTTCGTGATGATAGTGGGATTTACTGTAATAATTATAAATGAGAATAAGTAAAATTATGAGTGGATAGAGAAAAAAAAAATAATGATAAGAATGATGTGATATAAATAAAGCTAATAAAAGGATTTGCACACAGAAAAAATTATCAATTTTAAAAACATTATAATTTATATAAAAAAAATCATTATTTATCAATATGTTACGATTCATCTGAAACAAATATATAACTTTTGTCAAGACTTTTAACTATTTTCTCTGTCTCATATTTTTTGCAACGACAAGTACTTCGAAGTGTATCGTTCTTATTCTTAACAATGTCAAAAAAATATTAAATTGATTCAAGATTAAAATTCATACCTTAATCTATTATTAGAGTCTTATAATAATTTTATAAAAATGATGTTTGATCGTATTAAATTACACCTCGAAAGATGTGTCATTATAAAAAATTTGGGACGGAGGGAGTATTGTATAAGACACACTCTAAGTACTCCCTCCATTATAGAATAAATGCAATATTTGTTTTTTTGGATATCCCACAATAATTACACCATATCCTATCTGAAAAATTTTTATCCAAAAAAAAAATCAATCAAACTCAGCTACAGTATATTCACTATCTCCTCTTATAACTGTTACAGTAAACCCCACTATCATCGAAAAAATATCATTTCTTAATCAACTTTCACAAAAATTCAACATACACATAAAATCTCGTATCGATCAATTTATGATATTTATTCTGAGAAATAAGTATTTTTTTTCCTTATTTGTTACTACTCCTTCCGTTCTATATTATATACAATATTTATTTATTTATATTATCCCAAAAAATATATAATATATCTAATTTAATTATTTTTTTATATAAAAAATTCAAAATAATCACCATATTATCCGCGCAGCCGACACCACAGCCAAGATCCTCAAGGATCCCACGACCTCCCGCTACGTCCTCATTCGTCTCCCTTCCGGCGTCCAAAAGCTCATCAACACCAAATACAGGGCCATCGTGGGGACCGTGTCGAACCCGGGGCATAAGGTCAAGAAGAAGCTGAGGAAGAAGGGTGAGAACCGGCGGAGGGGGATTTGGTCGAAGGTGAGGGGTGTCGCGATGAATCCAATCGATCATCCCCATGGGGGAGGTGAGAGAAAGAGTAAGGGGAGGTGTTCGGTGACCCCGTGGGGGAAGCCGATGAAAGGCGGGTATAAGACCGCCTCACCTAAAAAGAAGAAGAGGTTGTATGTTCATTGAGTGGGGGAGGATCAGTGTGAGGAATGGTACTGATGGTTGCTTTCCGACGTTAGGGTTTTTCTTTGGTTGTTTTGGAGGAATGATTGGAGAATCACGGGGGTACGATGAGAACTCTATGGATACGAGGGAGAGTTTCCAAGAGAATGTGCAGAAGTGTTTATCGCTCGCATTGTTCATTTGGAGTTTCACTTGAGGATTAAAAGCATGGGTGCTCATTTATGGATTCTTGATGTTTTGTTGGATTAATATTGCCAATCTAGTGATTGTCGAGTTATGAAGGATCTGTTTGTTCAAATGTTACTCTCTTGTTATGAAGTTTTTTGTTACGGGAATCGGAATATGGGATCATGAAATTTGTTTGGTTTCATTTCATTGGGTTATGCTAATGCAGCTCTTATGAAATCCCTTGTACAAACATAAGGTTCACTTCTAAAACCAATTGTCAATAGGATGAGAGGTTCATGATCTATTTATATTGGTACAGGCTTTATCCAAACTTCGATGTGAGTTTAGTATCTCTAACACCCTCATTCACTTAGTTCGAACAATGTTACTGCCAAGATTCTGTAGATTCAAAAATCAGATTGGTAGAAGTATGTTGTACTTAACAGATGCAACGTAACGTTACATTTCTGTGTGTTGGATTCCAACTGTGATTGCATAGTCTTTCTAGTTTGAGTTCCAACGTTGAATTTAAGGTTTCTTCTTCTCCAACACTTGCGGATTGGATCAGATGGGTTCGAACAGCTACTTAACAAGTTCGAAGGGGCATTGAATTTGAAAATTGGCTTGGTTTGGCTTGAATGGGCAAATGGGCCGAATTTTTTAGGAGCATTGAATCATATCACAGTTGTTTGGTTTTCCGAAGCTTCTCTTAATCTTGTTTTCTTGAACAATTTGAGCAACTTGTTAGTATGCTCATCATTCCGTCTATGGCACGATCATTTTTTACATCATTGCTATTTCTGGATTGGTTATCCTGTTTTTTTTTTTTTTCTTTTTTTTCCCTGCTCATTATACTTACCAATTCGATCCATGGCCTTGCTTCATATATTCTAATATGCTTATGTCTTCAATTCATTTCGTGATTTGTACCAGGCTAACCGTATGCTAAATCTCTGCTTTTTGTGTGTGTGTTTGATTTGGTACCTAAAAGAGATTCTACTTATACCTTTGTATAGAATTCACATCTAGATGTGTCTGAATTGCTATTAATTGGCTTGATTAGTCATAAAAAAGTTATTTTTCTTTTTGGTCTGCCTGAACAACACTGTATGATCAGTGCCTAATTTCAGAACATGATTGATGGTCTATGTGATGCTTTGTGTGTAGCAGAATTCCATCGATGGCTATGGGGTTTAGCCACCCAGCTCCCCCTTCAAGGCTCAAGCATTCTTCAGTTGAATTTGGTTAATGCTGCAGCTGATTGATGATTTGATATAAACATATTTGTGGGGAATGTGTTTGATTCTGGGAGAGAACTCATTTGGATGGTTCTATGTCACTAGGTTTTGAAGCTTTTGTGAAATTTGTTGAAGGTTCTATAATGTTTATCCATGAACTGGGGTGCCAGTTTTGTTGATATGTATGGTCTGGTGCTGGTTCATGTTTGCACAAGCTAGATGTTTTGGGTTTATATATTGGTTTTGTAATGATCCTTTCTTCTTGCCCTAATCGGCCGCTTCCCTCAATAAGTATCCTTTCTTTTGGTAATATCCTATGATTTTTTTTCTTTTTTTCTTTTTTTTTTTCTCAAAATGGTATCTTAGGATATCAGATCAGCCGAGTGTCGACTCCCTCAATTGATCATGTTAAACGAGATTCGAAGGTCTGGTCGGTAACCCACACTATCATGTGTCACTCATGAGTTTCGAACTTAGGACTTCACCTATGTGCGGAAGATTTTTGGTCATTTAAGCCACACTAGATGAGTAATTTCCTATGATTTTATCACTCAGAAAGTGAGCACAATTATCAATATCGTACGATATGCGATACATATTATATATTCTCTCCATCCTAAAATAAATTTCATAGATTGATCAGCACAGAATTTTATGTGTGTGTTGAATTTTTGTGGCATTTGGTGAAAAAAGAATATTATGGTTTACTGTAACAATTATGAGAGGAGATAGTGGATGTACTGTAGCTGAGTTTGATTGATTTTATATTTTTTTTAGATAAAAATTTTTCAAATAGGATATGTTATAGTTATTATGGAACATCTAAAAAAGACAATTGTTGTATTTATTGTAGGACGGAGGGAGTAATACACAAGCTGGCTGATACATATGTACAGGTTATATCGAATATAAACCTGTATTGTTAGTGTATCGATGTGTCTCGTACGATATGCTACATACGCATGATACGAATGACACACATGAATAGGAAATCCGTGAAAAAAATTAAAAGAAAAAAATTATCACTTAATTAAAAAAAAGTCATTGTTTCCTTTGAGAAGATGGAGAAAATGAGAAGAGAGCCCTAAATTAACGTGGAGGAAGAGATTTAGGATCCAATTCCGAAATCGTTATTTAGTCTATTTGTTCCTAATTGTCATTTGTTATAATTATTGTTCTTTTACATTTCAATTAAACTCACACCATATATTCATTCTAAACAATGATGGTGTTACTTAGCAAGTTTTTCAATGTGAGCACTCTTTCTTGATTTATGTTTATGGGACTATTCAAAAATTGGTGATGTGAATATTATAATCTATAGATCTTTTAAGAGTACTCACATTACATTATATAAGTTAGAGATTTTGTAAAGGAAAAAAATAGAATAATGATATGATAAAAAATAATATTATATATAATAAAAAATAAAAAGCAGGGAGAAAAAAATATACTCTCGATTGACGTAGTGGAGAAGGCTATTGATGAGACTTGAGTGTCTGGTAATTTTCTTCTTGTAATTTCCGTTGCGCAGATTTCAGTTGGTTCGGGTAGAGCGTCTGGGAATGTAGGGGTTCTCTTCTTGGTTCGGGGGTACCTCTTCTTCAAGTGGTTTCTCACTACATTTTGTCAAAGTTTGCAGTTTATCTGTTTGAATAAACGTGTGTTCATCAAGTGTCCTGTTTTCATCATGCTAATCAACTTCTTTCTTCTTCTTCTTTTCTCTTTTTCTTTCTTTTTTTAAGATGACGGAATTAAAATAGCATCCAAGTTTGGTCCCTTTAGGTGAGTCCTCGAAATCAAATTTGTGGGAGAAAATTGCACATAAACGTCTGAAATATCATTGATTGGTATTTTGACACCTTAAATTTTAAAAATATTTAAACATTCAGCTATTTTTATGTTGTCAACTAGGGATGAGGAAATATATCGAAAAATCGAATTAGTGAATCGAACCGAACCGAACCAAAATATCGATAAATTCAGTTTTCGATATTCAGCTTTTTATCATTTTTTGATTCCCAAAAATTCTATTAATTGAATCATTATTATTATTTTTTGAGTTTTTGAAATAAAATTAATTTTTCATATCTTAATTATTTGTTAAATATTTATGAAAAAGATGTTCATGGCTATTTTTTAAAAAATTCTATAACTTTTTGCATTCCTTTCGTAATGAATTTTAAGTTTTATCTTCAAATTAATAATTTTGTTTGAAAATATATTGATTTTAATATGTATAATTAAAAATTTAGAAATTCAATAAATAATCGAAATCGAATTGAATTTTTATTAACCGAATTAAATTTTTATTAACCTAAATCGAAACAAAAAATTAAATTTGATTCGATTTGGATTTTAAATTTTTTAAAAATCGTATTTAATTCGATTAACAAGAATCCAAAAAAATTTCGATTTTCGCCCGATTGTGACCCCTGTGTCAACTCCATTAACAACAAACGCAAAAAATCCGCTCATCTCTCATTCAACACAAATTTCCTCTTCCATCAATCGATCGATTCATCATCTTCATCGAGACCGATCCGATTCGAGATCACAGGCGAATCACCGTCGAGTTCTCTATCCTCGGCGACCTCTTTTCCGACGCTGCCGCTCGTGCCGCCTTCAGTCTAAACCCCCTCTTCTCTCTCCGTCTCTTTATGTGTTTATGTGGCTCGTTATTCAAATTGAGAGTGTTGTTTTGCTTCGTTGCTTTTGATTAGGGTTTCTCGATTGCATGTGTCAGTGGAAACTGAGATTTTGGGTGAGCGGTGTTGATTTAGGTGGAGTTGAGTGAGTGTGGGTTGGGTTTGATGAGTGTGTGTTAGGGATTTGAGGAATCTGCATCGGTTGGATTGTTTGTTGTTGGATTTGGGGGATGTGGTCTGTGGATTTTCGTTGAAGGTGCGATTTGGACGACGTTTTTGTGTCCGTTGGATGTGATTAAAGGACCAGTTGAGATTCATTCAAGAAAAAGAATCTCCAAATCGTCAATATACAAAATCCCAGATTCACTAGCCTTGATAATTCCTCATTCGAGCAAGATGATAGATCGCCTAATGTGTTGTGGCTGTGGTTCTAGTTGGAGGGAAGTGTTCCGAAAACGTGGGGAAGGAGAGAAAAAATGGTGGCCGGATGAAGGTGGTGGATAAGGGAGGGGCAATAATGTCATTAAAAGTAGTCAAAACATCATAATTAGGATTTTGGAATCAGATTCCGTTAATTTCAACGAATTTGTTAATTTTTGCACTTGAACATCTAAACGCAGGGTGTTTAAGCGTTTATTTTAAAACTTCATGATGTCAATATGTCAACGTGAAAAAGTATAGGAAATTTAAGTGTCTATTTTAAAACATCATGTCAATACATCAAAGTGAAAAAATATAGAGGATTTAAGTGCAATTTTCTCAATTTGTGGCATAGAAGATTTTGACGATAAGATTAGAAGACGAGAGACTTGGTGGATTTCATCTTGCCAATGGATATGATTTCAAGAGTGATTGGAAGAGTGTGAGAGCAATGTTATTAGACTTGGATCGTTCAACGAAACGAAAAATCGAATGAATCAATGAATCATTGATTCAATTTATTGAATTATATAATAATTATGTTATTATATTTTTATTTTATTTTATAAAAATATAACGATTTGATTTAACATGAGAGCTTATATATGTTCTAGAATTTATAAATAAAAAATGATATATTTTTTGAGTTGTATGAAAAAGAGGAGGAAAAAAAAGGAAAAAGTAAGGGAGTAAATAGAAAAAATAAAACAAAAGTGGGGTTCTAAAATTCCAATGCATCTGCTGTGGTCGTTCTGATTCTGAATCTGTTCGTCTCTATTCTCTACTTTCCCAGGCGGCAGTGGCCGCTCGTTTCGACCGCCGCGTATCCAATCAGAAACAAAAAAAATGGGATGCACAAGCGCTCTGAGCCATCTTGTTATTATGCCGATCTCGTCTCCCAATCTTCCCAAAAATTGCAAACTTCGGCAATCTCATCATCACCAGCCTCAACCTCAATTCTTCACATCATTTTCCGGGTCGCCGTCTATCACTCACCCATCGAGATGTTCGCTTCGCTGGTGCAGCAGTCGTCGCCGTGTCGTCTCGCGTATAATAGTCGTATCCGCTCAATCTAATATCTTTCGAGGTTTAGTCTGATCTCACGTTATCTGTATATGTATCTTGCTTAGTGTTTTGATTGTCTTTGCCGTTATGATTTTTTTTTTTCGTGCTATTGATGTGTGGTTGATGACCGATACAGGTTCTAGTTTAAAGGGTTTATGATTTGTTGTGCGAGTGGTTATCTGGATTCATTAGAACTTGGACAATGAGATACGGTATTCTCTTTTTATTGTTTATTTGTGGATGAGTTACATTAGGTGTTATCTCTTCTTGAAATACGCATGCCTTTATAAGGTTCTGAATAGGTGAAAGATGGAGAACATTGCTGACATGGGGTGGTGTCCTATGGCCTTGTATTCGAATCGGGTTTAGATTGTGTTCATCCTCTCGTGAGAGCCAAGGGCACTAGATTCTACCTATGACAAGATACCTGGGCTTGGCAGTTTAGATCAACTAGACAAATAAATAAGAAAGCTTCATGCTTATGATCCGCTCTAGCCGCTCCATAGTGGAAGGAAGTGATTAGCTTGGCATTGGACTGTTTATTCCTCTAGCTTCAGGATCATTGTCTTCCGGTTTGTCATAAATCAGGTTTCTGATATCCAAATTTTAACTTTTAATGTATAATTATTTGTCAATACAGTTGTACAAACAGTTGTAAGAGTTGGTAAAGATGGGATCGAGGCAGGAACCAAGCTTATACCAGTAAGAAGTTTTCTCTTTTCTTCTTATTACTATAGTTTTTCATTTGTGTCGAACTAAACATGATTCATGGCATGTCGAACTAGTCAAATAAAATATAGGGCATGAACATTTGTTCTTTTGTTATGCCCTTAGGACCAAATCAAATTGGTCTTTCTTAAACTGAAGTCGTCTTTTATTGTTTAATATTTTTGTTGCCAGGATTCGGTTCCTAGACCAATTGCCAGGGTTTTGGCCTTGTTTTCTGCAGTTTCCATTTTACTCTTTGCTCTCAAGTCATTCTTGTCCACAGTTTTCTTTGCTCTGGTGAGTATTCTCACCCGCTTGTGCTTCTTCGTTTCTTTCCTTTTTGGCATTAGTCTGTTATATTTTTGGTAGTGAATTTGACACTTGATTGCTAATTTGCCATTGTGCTGCTAGCTCTCTATCAAACTCGAATTTGATGCTGAAGTTTCATCAGTCCATACAATGTGAAGTTCTTTTTACGACTTATAGTTACATTGGATCAAATTAGAAATCAGTATGGTGTGTGGAGTTCAACTTTTTTTCTTGACCTACAATGTGATTGTAATCTTTATTCCAAACTTATTGCGTATAAATATTTCAAGAGCTTCAAATTTTAATCCCGTTGCATTTGGAATCCGGATTGTTATTATCCTTTCATCTATAAGAATAAGGTGCACTGACCATTGGATTTTATGATTTGATCACAGGGTGTGATGGGGTTTGTATATTTTGTTTACCTGGCCTTGAACAAAGATAAAGGATCAAGAGTTGATACCGGGCCTTCTTCTACGGATAGTACCGAGCCTACTTCCACAGACGAAGCATTAGAAGAAGCTAGAAGGATAATAGAGAAGTACAAGTAGAAAAAGGTCTGGGTCAGTATGATGAGTTCCCTCTCTTTGTTTGTAAATGCGCTTCATAATGACTGGACCTTTATTCGTTTATGTTATGTCATGCATCTAGGTAGGGTTGCTCTAGAAAAATGGGGCATCTTCGATTTGAAATGGTTTAATAATGAAGTGTGAGATGCATGGATTTGTGGGTGATGCATACGAGTTCTGTTTTGGGGAGTATGAGTTAAATGTGTGATTTCTTGGGACAGTGTTATCATCTGTTCATTTCATGAGCTTAATGTGGGTGAACTTTATCAAACTATATCTCGAAATACAAAGATGCTACTGGATGTGGATGTTCAATGCCATGGTCACCGGTCATGTTGTATTTTCAGGCTGTTGCTTCTTCTAGTGTTTACCGGTCTGGGGGAAGCTACCACACCTTGCCTGCATGTTACCTTAACCTACGAACATGAGATTTGATGTCATGTTCCCTCTACCAGAGATCCAGAGTCAATAGGAGTATAGGACTAACAATTATTTTCAGATTTTAATAGCGGTATAGTACCACTGTGATAGGCATGAATTTTTGTAGTTCGTGCACAAGGTGACGAGAGTTCTTATATTTGGAAAAACCGTCCCATGAAGTTGAATTTGTTTGTTCAAGAAGATCAACTCCAAGTCTCCAAGTAGGCCATCACACATGTTTTTGAGCACCAGGTTTTGATGGTTTACCTTCTAGAGCAGAGCTTTTTGTTAGAAGTTGATACTGAGTTCCTGACTCTTTGTTGCTTTGGAGAAGTGCAGTTCATGTGACACGATGAGGCCTGATACTTTGTAACATAATGCTTATCACGATGGTCTCACATCACAGTATGTTGGCTCTCGTTCAGCTGGGCATTCTGAACCACATTACGAGTTCTAGTATAGAACTCTGCTAGAAATATTACATCCAAAGATATAGAATACATAGTATAGAACTCGGTCTCAATATACACCAAATGCATAGTTTGCGAATACACTAGGAAACTAGATCTTCTGCCGCCTTGCCAATGCTGATACAGAAGTAATTATCACACACATGACAAAGATAGCTCAAACTTTGGTTTTCCGTGATACTATCTTCTCGAATTCAAGCTTCCTGTTTTTGCCACTAATAATCGTATGTAGTATGGTACAAAGGGGCAACGCCTAGATTGATCTTCTAAGATGTGGGCGTAGAGCTTAAAAGAATGATCGCTTTGCAGGAGCTCTGCCAATAGTCTTCATGAGGTTGGTAAGTTCAATTATTCTGGCGATTTTTGTTCCTTTCCTTGCCTCAGCTGAAGCCCTCTTTTCCTGTGCTTTTCTCCGCGCCTTCGCGATATCATTCTGCATCTTTTCCATTGCTCTTGCCCTTTTCTCCTCCAGTTTTCTCTGCTTCGACATGGAGCTTCTGTCAGTATTTCATGCACATTGAGATCCAAATACTATTCTATATCCTCTAGCTTGAGCATTAGGTTATGAACCTGATGTAGAATGGGTTTATGAATATGTTCTGAGGCAGTTATGATTAGAGGCTGCTGTCACTTTTGTTAATGTTGGTTCTATCGTGGATTATCTCGCTCCCTCGCGATGGACGACGAGTTCAGATGGTATATGAAAAAATAGGACTTCATCGCTTATGATTAAAGTACTGAAATTTTCATCTTTCAATTCACAGGAAACCTGGAATATCACTCACCTCGACCTTCTGCATCCACAAAGTCGGCTTCTGAACCTCCTCATTCTCCTGCCCGCTGATTATCGCATCTTCTCTCTTAAACCGATTATTGATCTCCGCAAGCTTAGCATTCTGCCATGCCGAAATCTTCGCCTCCACCTCCTCTTTCTTCACTTTCTGCACAGACACCTCGCTGTAGCTAACAGTGGCTGCCCGATTTCCGTTACCATGGCTAGGACTACGAGATGCTACCGGATTCCCTAGATCAAAATCTGGGACGATAGCCAATGGATTCGTCTCTACTTGCTCCGCCTCTTCCTCTCGGATCGTACCTATATGATCACTGTCATTTCTATCATTCCCATCATTTCCATTGTTGTTGCTCGTAGAGCCAGCAAGGACTAGAGCGTTGAATTCCCTGCTCATGGTCGTGAAGTTTTCACTCGACGGACCTTCGCTGACCATGGAAAGGGAATGCGATCGGTGGCTGCTGGCATCCCAGCCATCCATCTCGCGACGTGGGCGTTGGTTCGCAGGTGAAAGGGCATGGATGTCTCTAAACTGAGTATTATCATTATCGCTATTGTTATTGTTGTAGCTGGCTGTGGATGACTGATTGTTCGCCATGGATTCGTTTTATGGCGATTGACGAGATGACAAGGTGAGGATTATAAGGTGGTTACATGATGAAGAGGTTCATGTAAGATCATGTAAGTGGTGAGAACAAGATAGGAAAGAGCTTTGAAAAAGAACCGCGTTGGTTCTCAGTGTGTTTAGATATTTCAAGAAGTGGATGCAATGAGATAACACCTGTCGGATATGAAAAGGACAGATTTGGAGGATCAGGAAAAGTAGTACGGTATGATTTATGTTTCGCATTGTTTGAAGCTTTTCTGACCTTGAGTTCGCTTGGTGGAGTTGTGCCTAATGATAAGTGGTTTGCAAGGTTTAGGGTTGACATTCGATAACGTTAGAAAACAAATCTCTCCATATGAAAATAAAGATAAGGTTTATATATATCATCTTGTTTTATAGAGATGTCCCAGACCTTATACTTAATAAGATTATATGGATATATTCTTTTCCTTTTATTGTTTGAAACTTTGCGAAATCTGAAACAATACTAAAAATTTTGTTTCATAGTAGTCGATCTGATTTTGTTGTTCAACCATCATATTGATGATCATAATCCCAAACTGGACTAGATGGCCAATACTTATAGGGGTCAACATCCTAACTTAGAAGATCCCACTAGTGTTATACGCTGAACGTGTGACCCATGGTAAAGGATATTCTTATGTTTTGTCGATGAACTAAATCACGGTATCCCATCATCTATGTTCTGTAGTGCAATCGAAGTGCACTGATAAAAGAAGCATCGCTCACGTTTGTATAATTATATCGTAGCAACCAATCCTGTTTTGATTAGCAAAGGTGCAGAAGCAGCCAGGTGTCGCGCATTCTTCATTTCGGACGAAAAGTGGGTGTCAAATTGCCAGCTTAGGATGATGTTTTTTAGTGTTAGTTTAATGAGTCCAGCTACGTGGCAGCAATTTGATAATGAAAGGTGACATGTCATGATATCAAAACCGTGTTTGGTGATTAATTTTGCTAATGAAATTTGTAATCCATGTAACCATATCTGACATCTGCATATTGCTATTCCTTTTCTCGGGAACATTGGTTCTAAGATTGCGCAACTCGGTCACGCGGGCATCGGTATTGAATATTGTGTTCGTAGAACATAGAATTTCCAATTAGAGAAAAATATTAATGGAAAAAGAGAATTTATTATTATCAAAATATAAATTGTGTGTTGTTAAGACACATTATAGTTTTTCTTAAGATGTTTTTGTTATTGAAATTTTCGAAATCATTTAATATTCATCATTCATTAATTACAACACATAATGATAATATCATTTTTTTTCCAGTATTAATTGCCCTACTTTATATATATTTTTGAAAGCCCTACTTTATACTTGGTCTGGAGTGAAAGGAATAGATAAGCGTTTTCCTCTTACACGATGAACCGTGAGCTCCTTGTTCGAAGTATATTGAAGACTTGTAAAGCAGGAGTTGGCTGATTAGCCTGATTGCCTAATGTGCCAGTTTATGTTCTTAGTTTGTTGTTAATAAGAGAGTTTATATAGGTGTTAATAAGAGAAAGCACATGAACATGGAATTTCACTAAAAAATCATTGGACAATGATAAAATGATTGGAGCATGTGAATAGTCTAATCAAATCAAATCAAATATGTATATTATTATTCAAAACCTTTCGACGACATGTAATGACGTCCCGTGGAATATCATCCATCCATATTTTAAATAAATATATTTATCAAAAAAAAATTCAAAAACTAATAAATCTTCTAATCTAATCTATTATATATATTATCATAGAATAAATTTTGTAATATTTTAATCTTAAAAAATATTTTTAAAATGGAAAGAATGAAAATAAAAAAATCTTTCATAAAATAATTTTGCAATACTCTAATATTACATAAATATTTATAAAAATGATAAAATTAAAAAAAAAACTTTTAAACGTGAAATCTAAACAAAACAGAATAAAAACTTGGTCTTTCACTAAATAGATCTACTCATCATCGAGAATTATCTTACTGATAATCGATATAATCGAGGATTATGTAAAAATTTATTTTCATATTATCTTATTATTATCAAAAATATTAAAATTTTATTGAAAAAAATCTAACCTCCCAAAGCCTTCCGACGGTATGTTATGGCGTCCCGTGGGACGCCATCCATCTTAATTTAAATAAATATATTTATCAAAAAATCGAAAATTAATAAATCATCTAATCTAATCTATTATATATATTATCATAGAATAAATTTTATAATACTTTAATCCTAAAAAAATATTTATAAAATGGAAAGAAAAAAATAAAAAAATCTTTCATAAAATAATTTTGTAATACTTTAATATTATATAATTATTTAAAAAATGATAAAATTGAAAAAAAAACTTTTAAACGTGAAATCTAGACAAAACGGAATAAGAACTTGGTCTTTGACTAAATGGATCTACTCAGCATCAAGGATTATCTTACTGATAATTGATACAATCGAGGATAATGTAAACATTTATTTTCATATTATCTTATTATCACCTTTGGTTAGAAAAATATTAAAATTTTATTGGCAAAAGTGAAAAACTAAAATTTTAAACATTTACTAAACAATATATATCTAATATAGAAATATTAATCTAAATTTGTAATGAAAAATAAAACTTATACAAACAAATCTATCTAATTCTAAATCATAAAAAAATATTACAAAATGGAAAGAACGAAAATAAAAAAATCTTTCATAAAATAATTTTGTAAAACTTTAATCTTGCATAAATATTTATAAAAATGATAAAATTGAAAAAAAAAACCTTTTAAACGTGAAATCTAGACAAAACGGAATAACAATTTGATCTTTGACTAAATAGATCTACTCAACATCGAGGATTATTTTACTGATAATCGATAAAATTGTGGATAGTATAAACATTTATTTTCATATTATCTTAGTATCATCTTTGGTTGAAAAAATATTAAAATTGTATTGAAAAAGATTTTAAAAAAAATGAAAAACAAAAATTTTAAACTTTTACTAAACAATATCTATCTAATATCTAAATATAAATCTAAATTTGTAATGAAAAACAAAACTTATATAAACAAACTCTATCTAAATCTAAATCAAAGGGAATTGAAAAAAAAAAATCATAACTATTCGATTGTAAATAATAAATAAAATAATAACGAGAATTTTTGTATTTAAGAGATTTTATCCAATTAATTTTTTTAAAGGACAAATTGGGTATTATTATATTTAAAATTAAAGAATAATAAAGTAATTTATGTTTAATGATATTAATAGAATTTTCATCCAATTCTTTTACTGTCTTTTGATTACGAGTTGACGGTTGAGATTACGAACTTAAAAATATCAAATTTTTAACTATTCGATGATAGAAACTAAGTAAATTCACATCAATATATAAATATTTTATGCAAAAAAAAAATTAATAATAAAACTGAAATAATTATTTACTATCATTTTATTCATAATAAATTACCTACAATTACAAAAGTTTAGAAATAATTCTAAAAACCTATATGCAAAAAAATAATTTCCAAGAACTATAATTTTAAAAATAGAATGTCTTTATTGTGTAAAACAGAGTGACCTTGTTATATGAAACAAAATAGCCACTTTGTTTTGAATAGGAACAGAGTACCTGAGCAAAATTGTTTTCTCAGGCGTTTTGCTTCTTTTTCCAAACTGAATGTCTGAAAAAATTATATGTTGTTGACATTATTTTCCACGTGTATGATTTTAGATTTTTTTTTTCAGAATTTTGTATTTTTTGTTAAATCTTTTTTATTTAACATAAACAATGAATGATTATATGTTATAGTATTCATTAGTCATTAAACCACCTAAGCACAACGA
Source organism: Drosera spatulata (assembly GCA_035668315.1). Taxonomy (NCBI): domain Eukaryota; kingdom Viridiplantae; phylum Streptophyta; class Magnoliopsida; order Caryophyllales; family Droseraceae; genus Drosera; species Drosera spatulata. Next base: position 7,926 of record JAOVYX010001375.1, on the reverse strand, counting down.
TCTCTATATAATGTAAGAATTTTATCTTATTGATAAATTTGGGTTTATAACGGATTTTTATATTGGAATAGATACAATTAATTATAGTTGAGTTAATTTACATATTAATTCATTATTTCTTTTTTTTTTTTATTATGATCTCCTACCGTGCAGCACATGAATCAGTATTCTAGTATATATATTTTTACTCAAAACTTTCCGACTACATGTCATAGCGTTCCATGGAACGTCATCAATATCTTTTAATCTAATATTTCACAACCATTCATAACCATTCATTTTATTCTAATATTTCATATCCAATCATAATCTAAATTTTATTAAATCTAATATGAAGAATTATCCTTTGATCTTATATACAATATCTTTCACAAACAAATAATTAGATTAGTAATTAAAAAATAATAATAAACGATAATATTTAGGAACGTCTTTTATTAAATTAAAAAGATAAAAACTAAAATAAAAATCAAAATATTCAAACATTACCTATTCAAAATAAAATGAAAAATGGATCAATATCTTTCTAAAACAAAAATAAGTTATTTATATCACATTAAAGAAATAAAACATAAGTCGAAAAACAAAAATTCTTTTAAAATATAAATCTACAAAAAATTAATTTATCGAATTTTTTGTGACATAAGTGATCCAATGTTATTATTTTATTATAATTTTTCATTTCGTGCAACGCACGAAACAATATTTTAATGGTAATGCATTACTATAAATTTATAAGTATTATTCGGTCCGTCCCAATAAAATTGAAACGTTGATACAAGTGAATAATAAAATTAATCGAGTTACGAATCATTCGAGAGACGATCAGACATCAATTTATGCAAAAAATATATATAATGAATTATTAATTATAATTTAAGTTATATATTTTAATCTGAAATCTATAACATAATTTTATTATATTATTAAAATCAATAAAAAAATTACTCAGAACACAAGTTGAGTTATATAGTTATTATACCACGTTATAATTTTATTACTGTAGGATGGAACGAGTACTTGAAAGTTGTCTTTAAGAGTTTTTGAATAAAATGTCCTTGATGTTACAGTATTTACTTTAGTTTGTCCAAAGCTGGGCCTGTTCAATCTTATTGGACTACGTCTCCTCACACGTCCCAATTCTCCATTTATCTGAATCCATCAGACTATTGAATTCCACGAATGACAGAGCCCATCGAGTGACGAGTGGAGCAGCTCCATCGAACATCCGACCACCGTGGCCGTGCCACGTCTCCTCCATCGGAAACCCGAGGCGCCAAATCACACACCAGCCACTCAAACGCTTCACCCCTCATCTGCTTCTTTGTCAACTCTCTCAATCCTCATTTTCTCCTTCACTCTCCGCCTCTCTTTTCCCTCCTAAAGCGAGAAAGCGAGGTGAGGAAATGGAGATGGCGATGAGTGTGCAGAGTCCAACAGCACTCTTCTTCTCTGTTTCCTCAAACCCTAACCCTAGGATTCCGCGGACCTGTTCGTTTCCGAGACAGTTCCGATTCCGCAGCCGGAGCTCGCGTTCGGCGTCTGTTAATGCTCCGTCGTCGATTCTTGGGCGGGGAGGGGCGGTGAGGTGTTCGGTGGCCGAGGCGGCTGAGACTGCTCCAGTTGCCAATAATGGTAATTGAGGGGGTTAATTCTGTGTGTTTATTTGACTCTGGTATGCAGCGTTTGATATTGGTGAAGGTTTACAGAAGTTTGTCTCGAGAATTTGTGTTTCCTTTGTCGAAATATGCTCGAAATGTTTTTAGTTCGATAGTGTTAGATACACATCTGTGGGACTTTTATCATGAGCGAGGATTTTTTATTATTATTTTTTGTAGAATTGGTAGAAAATACATGTGGCTTGGATTTTTAATCCTTCTGTGGGTTGTTACTTAAATGATTCTGTAGTTTTGTTGTAAGTGGGACACAAGATAGTAGTAATTTGGGTGTAACAGTGGGGAGTGTAATCGAGGAGAATATTTTTAGGGGAAATTGGCTGTGTTGTTGGCGCAGAGGAGCTTGTGTATGGCTAAAAATAGTGTAGATTTTAAGTTGGTGAATTGCTAAAAAAATTATAGTAATAATACATGGTCAAACATCTAAAATAGGAAAATCCCAATCTTGAATGTCATGGATGATGATTTAATATAACTAGTGATACATGTATCATAAAACTCGGACAATATTCTTTTTTCTTTTGGATTTGGTTTATTGGATGGAGTAATGGGTCCATTCTGAACATATCGATGATTTAATTCTTAAAGTATGGGTATAAGATCTCAATGCAACTAGAGTCTTCCTTCACTATGAGGTAAAAAACCCTCTAGAGTTTGACACAGTTGCTTGGTAGCACCAGCCCTTTCTTTCCATGTACTGGCACACATTATATTAGCGTATGATCTGCTAGGAGTCACATAGTTTCCAAATTGGTAAGCATTCCCCTGTCATGAGGCAAGCATTGGGGAGCATTCCTGATAAACACCAGTATGGTAAGGTTCTTGTTGTACACTTGGTGTGTTTTTCGGCATCAAGGGCATTAGAGCTCTCCGCATCTTTGTGATCAAGGCATCAAGCTCTTTGAGTTGGATCCACTCTTATTAATTGGGTCAGCGAGTAGTGACCTAGTACAGATTTGTATACTACTATCACCTAACTGCCGAATGGGAAGTATTTCATACTCATATATCCAGATTATCTTCTCTTTTGCTACTTGCCAGACAATTTTGTTGTGTGTGGAGTCGGGGGCTTTCACTTTTGTGCAGCAAGGTGTTTCCTCTTCTTTGTATCATTGTGTGATAAACGACTACAGACATCTATTTACTTTAATTTGTATTCATTTTGTAGAGAAAATAAACCAATTGGTTAGGAGAAAAGATATCAGGAACATTGCGATTGTTGCTCATGTTGACCATGGAAAGACGACCCTAGTTGATGCCATGTTGAAGCAGGCGAAGGTGACTTCCCTACTTGATTTCCTTTTCTTTTTTTTTTTTGGGGATAAACTTGATTTCCTAATTTTTATTGTCTAAGAAAGTGCCTGATTTAACTGATATGCTGGGACTATCCTGTTTTGTGGTAAATTGAAGTGGTAAATTGATTGTGTTTACCTCGATGCTTTTTTCTATGTTATTTTTTAAAGCTGATTAGTGTATGTAACGAAATTCTTATTCTATGTTGGATGAACTGAGACTATTCTTGAAGGCATCTTCTGTTGTTATTATCTTCACTTGCCTATCTGGTTCTCTACCATGCTGTTTTGTTATGCGCTTTCTTTTGTTTGAACTCTATCAATTTGCTTGCGATCTTGGGTTCTTTTCTTTAATGGTAGTGGCATGCAGCTTGCCTTTCTTGGAATGATTTTTTCCAAAATTTTCTTGTGACTACAGCTGTCACTTTTTAGTTGCAACATTTATGTGATCAGTCCACAAAACAATTTCGATGCATGAATTTAGCCTTTGCTCAAGGATGACATATCAAGCTGTGATAGTTAAAGATTCACATGGAATTATTGTTGCTATTTTTAAAACTAAGCTTATGTATTCTATTCCATTAGTCTTTTTCTGTTGTTGTCGCTGACTGAATATTTTGTGTCTGCTGTGTAGGTCTTTCGTGATAACCAGTTTGTTCAAGAGAGGATAATGGATTCTAATGATTTAGAACGCGAAAGAGGCATTACGATACTGAGTAAGAATACATCAATTACATACCGGGATACAAAGATTAATATAATAGATACTCCTGGACATTCCGACTTTGGGGGTGAAGTGGAGCGGATACTCAATATGGTCGAAGGGATTCTTCTAGTGGTACAATTTCAAAGCATTCCTTTCAATTCTTTTTCCCCTTTTTTTTCGTTTTTCTTTTTATCAAAGCTTACTAGTCGGTGAAGATTGTAGAGCTGTTTAACGGGCTTCATAAGCCTTACTTGTCTTGGCTTTGTGAGATTAATTACTCTTTAATTTGTGCTCTAAATATGAATCATTATATACAATCAAGTAATAAGAACGTGTAATTTGAATTATCTTGGCATGGTGCAATCATAAAATAGTGGAATGGAACTTATATCCTGTAATGTATCCTTGAAAGAAGGAATTTGGGTAGCTCCAAGCACATGATCTATTTGATTCAGTGTGAGCTTCAATCATCAAGGAAGCTCGAATATGGGGAAAAGGAAAAAAAAAATGAGAACCTTTTGCAATATCTATCTTCTCTCTCCTCATATGAAGCGATCTGCTAATATCCACAATTGCACAGGACATAAAATTGTCTCTGCCAACTATCTTTTGGTTCTAACCTTGAACTTTCCAACCTTGTTTTCTTTTAATCATTTGCCAGTATGTTTTTCCTTTTCTGTTTTCCCCCTTTGAAAAAAGGTCACGTCGTTTGTCTTGTAGGTTGATTCTGTTGAGGGTCCAATGCCTCAAACGAGATTTGTTCTGAAGAAGGCATTGGAATTTGGACATGCTGTTGTTGTGGTGGTTAACAAGATTGATAGACCTTCAGCACGCCCTGACTATGTCATCAATTCTACCTTTGAGCTGTTTATAGATTTAAATGCGACGGATGAACAGGTAGTTTGCAGTGACACTTTGCCCTGAAAATTGCCTCTGTGGCAAAGTTTAAAATATTTGTTATTATCTGTCGTTGGATTGGCTGCCCCTGATTGTTTATTTGCTCAGATTGTCAATGAGGCTGAATTCTATTTTGAATTAGTTCATTTTTTTTTTTCAGAAACACCCTGATGAAGATGGGGATTAGTTCAAAATGTTTGTTGTCTGTTCCGGTAGTCATTTTATGAGCTGCCCCTGATTGTTTGTTGGCTCAGATTGTCATTTTTTTCCCTTTTTGAATTAGTTCATTATATTTTTCAGCATCACCCTGATGAAGATAGGATGCAGTTTGTTTGCTATTTGTTCGACAATCAATATGCCATTTGTTCAAGATTATTATCTGGACAAAGTAGAAATTCACCCATGTTCCCTATTTGTAGTTTCTTTTTTTTTTTTTTTCCTTACTATAATTTTGTGTTTTTTTGCCCTATATGACTGATGAGAGGTTGAGAATAGTTTTGGTATGATTCTTTGTGTTGGTGTGCAGTCCGACTTCCAGGTAGTGTATGCTAGCGGCTTGAATGGAAAGGCTGGACTGCATCCAGAGACGTTGGCTGATGATCTTGAACCTCTTTTTGAGACCATAGTTAGATGCATTCCAGGACCACAAATTGACAGAGATGGCGCCCTGCAAATGCTGGTTAGTGTTCGTTTGTCTCTTGGATTGTATAAGTACCTCAATCTAAGCCACCTTGTCAAATATCCGCTTTTTCATTGCTTAGCTGGATGGTAGAACCTCCCATACTCTAAATTAGTCGATTAGCATTTGGATCGCTTTCAACGTAGTTCTTAGTATATTGGGTCATAGTTTTGGGCATTGCTAGTTAGTGCTAGAGTCTTTAGGGGTTTCTCCATCAATTTGTTATTCAAGTCATTGTAATAAATTATTATCACCGAGCAAAGTTCTCTCGAGTGTTCTGTGAAGGATGAGCCTTACCATGCTTATGAAAGAACCAGGTCAAGATTCTGGAGTATTTTGATAGGTTCACGTCTATATTGCTTTGCAATTTTTTTGGGGAAATGATCTTTGATATCCAAACAATAATCCGGTGATCTCTCTTGGGTTTCTGGAGAAAAACCCATGGAGAATGAATGTAGGAACATATTTTATAAAAATTGTTTTCAATTATGTCTGTGCTAACTGCTTGACTGCTAAGGTTAATCAAGTTCTTGTTCTGAAGTTTTTAATCAGAAAAGGAAAAAAAAGGAATAAAGGGAAATAACGAAAATTAGTAAGGACTCAAAGATCACTATTCTATGAGAAAACTCCGGATAGAATCTGTAAATTCCTCGATTGTCAACCGTATACTTCCTCGGAGTCGGAGTTCATGCTTTGTCACCTCCTATCCCATGAGCCATGGTAGAGTATTTTAGAGAACTTTGAAGAGAAATCAGGAAGTATGAGCATACCCTTGTAAGGACTTAAGTGAGGAAATCCTTGTGAATACTACTGAATTTGACTGTTGATATATTCTGATCTACCTGCCTGATTATTGTGTTGTTTAGTCTTGTTAAATTTGACTTGCACATTTCTGAGAAACCATCTCTATCAAAAGTCTAAACTAATGGTAGATCTTAATGGTCCTCTCGCACGAGATCTCATTGTGCTTGAAATGCGGACAACAAATACACTGGTTCGTCACATACCAAGTGTCAAACAAGTCCACGTAATAAACCATGTATAAAGTGACAAATATTTAGGGGAGACAGGGACCAAACTCCCGACCTTAATGTCACACTTGCTTTAATTTCATGTTGAGAAATCGGTTCCACTATAAGTCTGAATAATTGGTAGAAGGCCCACTATGGATCCTTTACACATATCTTGCCATTTTTTTGGGACTTATTTCTCTCCCCATAATGATGTCTTGTAGAATAAGTTCTGCTATTCTCATTCTTGGGTTGCTTTTGTAACCTGGACTGCAGGTCACCAGTATCGATTACGAGGAACACAAAGGACGAATAGCAATTGGACGTTTGCATGCTGGAGAGCTGCAGAAAGGAATGGACATAAGGGTAAGCAAACAAGTGGAGATGTTGACACTTTAAAATCGTCAATACTTGTTTTTCTTTTGGGACAGTCACCTTCTTGGTCATCATTGACATATCAAGGGATTGGTGTGGTAAGGACAGGAAATATTTCAGATTGCACAATATGAGTAAAAGAGAAATATGAAAAGGAAGGGCAAGCACCTTTAGGACACAGGTCTGAAGCAAAATAAGTTATCACCGTCCCTGGAAAAAAGGCGACCAAGTTGTATCCTTGTTTTTTGCCTATTCTAAAATGGTGGTGAGATCCACCATCAGGTCTGATGTATGATGTTAGCCCTTCCGTCGGATAGTCTATTGGTATGCATACATGTTGTCTATCTGTTATAACAAAAACAATTAATCTCATTTTAAATTTCAAAATTCTATTTTCTGCAATTTCCGATCTTGTTTATGAAGAAGCTAATGTGCTCCTGGGATGATTCCAAACTTAGGATCTCAGTGTGTTATCTTGTTTATGAACTAGCTAATGCACTCCTGATATGATTCCAGGTAGTAAGGAACATAGGATCTCAAGAATCATTGCTGTTTTGAATGGATTTTGGTTCCCTTGATTAACATGTTACAATAGACAAAAGCTATTGTGGCTCTTTCCTATCAACTTATAATTTGGGAAAAGTGGGCCATAAATATTGAATCTGTGCAGATGTGACACGCATGAATTAAGTCATGCAACCTCCCATCTTTGATGTTTGTTATATAGTGTTTCTTTGACATTTGATTTGTGGTGGGTTGGCACATCGTTTACACTTGAGACCCATATAAAGCTTATGAATTAGAGACTATGTTAAAGTACAAATGTTATCATGGTCTTCTATCATCAGTTTGAGCCGTTTGATACAATTGGTTCCTCAACAAAGTTGTATTAGGTTAAAAACCTTCTTCCTGACTTGTTCTTTTTTCCCCCCACACACAACATGCTAGTGCTTGTTGTGTGTATATGGGAATTATATCTTTGGAGTCTCCTGGTTCTCTGTTGACTACAACCAAGTCTTGTCTATTATGATTTATGAATCACGATGAAGTCCTCTAATCCTCTTTAACCTCTCCTTTACATGGCTCTAAGTCCAAGCATATTCTGAAGTATGTATGTATATTGCCTGAGAAACAAGATATTGTTTGATTGTATTTGAAGAGAAAACTGTTTATCGCTCCTTCATGCTGAGGAATATCACAGCCTCTGTTGAATACCCAATATCTTTCATTAGACTCTGATTTACATGGTTATGTTTCAATCTTAAAGTGAATAGTAGAATAAATTGAATCC